>JAWVWN010002910.1:3317500-3335000 GCA_037367305.1 Phrynocephalus vlangalii
GATAGATAGATAGATAGATAGATAGATAGATAGATAGATAGACAGACAGACAGACAGACGCTCCTTCTAGTCCTGCTTCCTCTCACTCACTTGCTGCCGCTCCTCTCTTGCTGCAGGTGGGTCAGGATGGCAAAATTGCTCCGAACCGTCTGCAGGCTGGCCAGGACCTGGGGGTGGGGGGTGGGGGTGGGGGTGGGGGGAGAAATGACAAGGATTGTCCCCCCCTCACAAGTCTCCGTCAGCTCCACAAACACCACTGGCCTTTAACCTTTATTGTCTGCCCTCCCGCCACCCTTGGCTGTGCGGACTCCAGATCCAGGGGTGCCGCGCATCCACTCCAGGGTTTGATCTGCACCGAGCGATCCGGTTTGGATCCTTCAGGGCAGCCAGGGGGAGAGACAAGCACCCCCCAAGTGTCTGAAGGGGTCAAGAGGAAGGTGGCATCGGGCCCTCACAGAGCGGGAAGAGTTGGTGGGGCAGAAATAACAGAACTCTTTTTGCCCCTTTCCCCCTCGGGACTCCCCCCAAGTTCTGTCTTAAACGCCTACCTGAGCAAAAGGGGTGACAATCAAGTCTTCCCCGTGCCTACAAAGGAGGGAATTAAAACAGGTTAGAAGAAAGGTCCCCCCTGTATCCGCGGTTTCATTATCCACTGACTCACTCATCCATGGAAATAAGAGAAGACGAAAATCCTAGAAATTTCTGCCATTTCTAAAGAACATAAGAACCTAAGAAGAGCCATCATGCTGGATCAGGCCAAAAGCCCACCTGGTCCAGCTTCCTGGATCTCACATTGTGGCCCCACCAGATGCCTCTGGGAGCGCAGGAGACTAGATCTCCGTCTCCTGATCCCACTCCCCTGCATCTGGCCCTTGAAGGACCCCGGTTTTAAGCCCGGAGATGACACATCTCCATCATGGTTTGTCGCCTGGGATGGACTTTTCCTCCAGGAATCTGTCCAGTCCCCTTTTGAAGGCATCCAGGCCAGGTGCCATCCCCACCTCCTGTGGCAGGGAGTTCCACAGGCTAACCTCGCGCTGGGTGAAAAAAAATTTTCTTTTGTCTGTTCTTACTCTCCCAGCCCTCCATTTCAGTGGATGTCCCCTAGTTCTGGTACCCTTTAAGAAGCAAGAGAGAGGTTTCCGTCCACGCAGGACTGGCCACCAACAGAAAGGGGACGGCGGAGGCCTCAAAGGGGCTCTGGCGCCACCTTGGGGGGGGCTTCCCAAGCGGGAGGGAGTGGTCTATGGGGTCTCTGCAGCATCTCCCGCCTCTGCAAAAAAAAAAAGGCATCCCTTGGCGCTTACATGTCGCTGCCCACCGAGGAGTTGCGGGACATGGCCTTGGGCGAGAAGTCATAGTCACTGTCCGAGCGGTAGAGGAAGGACTCCCGGCGCTGCCCGTGGGGCGGTGGGCCCGGCAGCACCAGGGCTGGGTTGCCCGGCGAGTCCAAGGGCCCGTGGCCGGAAGGGAAGCCATTCTCCAACTCAAAGCTGCAGGGAAAGAGAAGGAGAAAGAGCTCAAGAACTGGAGGGAGACCATTCTCTGGCCCACGCATGGCCCCTGGCCCCTTCGACACCCACACATCCCGGGAAGAATTTGACAGAATTGTGTTTTAGGGTTGGAAAGGGTCCTCGGGGGTCATCTACTCTATCCCCTTGGCCGACAGAAGCATCGTGTCTAGATCAAGGGAGGTAATAGTACCACTCTATTCTGCTCTGGTCAGACCCCACCCGGAGTCCCGTGTCTAGTTCTGTGCGCCTCAATTTAAAAAGGATGTTGACTACCTCGAGCGGGTGCAGAGGAGGGCGACCAGGATGGTTGAGGGTCTGGAGGAAATGTCTTATGAGGAACGGCTTAGGGAACTGGGAATGTTTAGCCTTTCAAAAAGAAGGCTGAGAAGGGGATAGGATAGCCATGTTTAAATATTTGAAAGGATGTCCTATTGAAGAGGGAACAGGTTTGTTTTCCATGGCTTCAGAGACTAGGACTCGGGGCAGTGGTTTCAAACTACAGGAAAAGAGATTCCATTTGAACATCAGGAAGAACTTCATGACAGTCAGAGCTGTTCGGCAGTGGAATAATCTGCTGCCACCAAGGAGGGTGGTGGAGTCTCCTTCTTTGGAGGTTTTTAAGCAGAGGCTGGATGGGCATCTGCCGGAACTATTGGGATGGGGGTCCCTGCATGGCAGGGGGTTGGACTAGATGGCCCTTGGAGGTCCCTTCCAACTCTAGGATTCTATGATTCTATGATTCTATGAGGCAGTTGGCTGCCCAATCTTTCCTTGAACACCTCCAGCGATTGGGCGGGGGGGCACCCACGACATCTTGTTCACGTTGCAAACGGCTTTCAGAGTCACTTCCTGCTCTAGATGGTGGCGGTATATGGATCGAATCAATCCAATCGATAAATAAACATCTGGATGAGCCAAGGAGGGGAAACCACAGGTCCAGAAGCTTGGCTCCACGGGTAGGTAGTTCTTGGACTACAGCTCCCAGAAGCCTCCGTCACCGGCCGTCCTTGGCCGGGGCGGCTGGGCTTCGTAGTCCAAGGACATCGGCTTGATGGATCGTCCTGGAATAAACTCAGCCTCCCCTTGGCTCTCTGTTCCTTTTTCCATGATGCGGCCTGGGAAAGGTGGTGGGAAGGGAGCCCTCCCCTCCCGGGACGCAGAGAAGGAAGGTTTGCAACGGGGGGACGACGACGACGACAACGACGACGAGGGGGCCGTGGGCAGACCTCAATGGGGGACAGCCTGGGAACGGGGAGGAGGGACACCCCCCCAAAGAGGTCACCCAAACCCAACCCGAAGTATCAGCCTGGAGGGTGATTTTAGCCAAAGGTTTCCCCCTCTACCACCACCACCCCACACACACCCCAGTGCTTGTTTTCCAGGGTCCTTCTGTCACAGTGATCGAGGCAGGGTGGGGGTGGGGGGGGAGACCAGGTCTGTGTCCTCTTGCCAGAAACTTGATTTATTTTCCTTTCGCCGGCAACTGCATTCCACGCGGGAGCCCAACCCGCACACAGCTGGCCCCCCGGTTCTATTTTTAAAGCCAGCAGGATAGCCAGGGTTCTCATAACACCCGTCTGAACGATTCCATCTGATTTAAGTGGTCTATTTATTATTATTATTATTATTATTATTATTATTATTATTATTATTATTATTATTATTATTATTATTATTATTAACATAAGAACCTAAGAACCTAAGAAGAGCCCTGTGCTGGATCAGGCCAAAGGCCCATCTAGTCCAGCTCCCTGTATCTCACAGTGGCCCCACCAGATGCATCTGAGAGCGCACGAGATTCGATCTCTGTCTCCTGATAGTCCACTCCCCTGCATCTGGCCCTTGAAGGACCCCGGTTTTAAACCTGGAGATGACACACATCTCCATCATGGTTTGTCACCTGGGATGGACTTTTCCTCCAGGAATCTGTCCCATCCCCTTTTGAAGGCATTCAGGCCAGAGGCCATCACCCCATCCTGTGGCAGGGAGTTCCACAGACTAACAACGCGCTGGGTGGAAAAAATATTTTCTTCTGTCTGTTCTTACTCTCCCAGCCCTCAATTTGAGTGTATGTCTCCTAGTTCTGGTATTTTGGGAGAGGGAGAAGAGCTTCCCTCTCTCCACTTGACTCATGCCCTGCATTATTTTCTACGTTATTTGGCTACCACTGAATCAATTCTAACCCTAACCCTAACCCTAACCCTAACCCCCTACCTCTGGGTGCCCCAACCCACCAAGCTCTCCCGCCACGGGCAAAGCAGCCCCTCCCTTCGCTGACCGGCCCCACGGGGACGGCACAGGAGTGCCTCCGGCGTGGGTGCATTGGGGGGTGCACTCTCCCCTGCGGCGGACGGGCCAAAGGGGAAGGAGGCCACCGCCTCTGCCCGGCGGGTGGCCCCGTCCGCCCTGTGCCTCCGTTGCTCTGACCCGGGAACAATGGGGGCCCTCTCAAGTGGCCAGCCGGCCGGCCGGCAACCCCCCTTGGGGCCAAAGCTCGGCCGCTCATCAAATGGGCCCCTTGTCTTGTCCGTCGGCGGGACAGGCAGGCAGGATGGATGGATGGACGGAGGACACCTTGGAAGGGCCACCCCTTCCTCCTTGGGCCACTGGAAGTCCAGGAGCTGTTTGGGGGTAGCTGAGACACACAAAGACACACACACACCACACACACACACACACACACACACACACACACACACACACACACACACACACACACACACACCTCCCCTCTGGTGCAAATCCAGGGTTTTAGGAACGCCTTACCCTGGGGAGAAGCGTGTGGGATTTGCCACGCTCCTATAAATACCCCTGTTTCCCCGAACATAAGACCCCCCCCCCAAAAAAAATAAGCCCTAGCAGGATTTCTATGCATTTGTTAAATATAAGCCCTACCCTGAGAATAAGACCGAGTGATGGGCACGGCTATGGGTGTGTGCAGGGCCGACATTCAAGCATAGTATACAGTGGTCCCTTGTATAAAGGAATTAATTCGTTCCAAATGAAATTATGTTAAGCCAATTTTCCTTTATACTAATTTCCCATAGGAATGCATTGAAAACGGAGTGATCCCATTTTTATGTTGTACGGATTTGCCCCATAGGTGATTCTGTTAAGCAAATTTCCCCCCTCTCTCCGGAATGTTTTTATGTTGTACAGATTTTATGTTATACAAACCCTTTGTGATACAAGGGTTCACTGTACTTAATAAAAGGTAAGACATGCCCTGAAAAATAAGCCCTAGTGTGTCTTCTTGAGAAAAATAAATAAATATAAGACAGTGTCTTATTTTCGGGGAAACACGGTAGTGGCTGGCACCATTTCCAATGGTTTTCATGGCACCTCAACTATCGGGGTACGGATCCCTGCTGCCACCCAGAATCGAGGCGGGATAATAAGCATAGCCCATAAAATAAATATAACGATTCCGGTCTTTGTCACGGTCATTTCTCACTCTAGGAGGTGCAGAGGCGTTTCACGGCAGCGCCCACTGAGCCACGCTCCCTTACTTTAAAACAACCACCACCACCACAACAACAGCTTAAGATGGGTAAATAAATGCAACTCAATGGATCCTCCATGTTCAGAAAGAGTCTATCTCTAAAGACAAGGCAGCCACCCAGGAGGCCCAAGGTGGCGCCTTCCACGCCCTGGTTTCCAGGTAGGACAAAATCTGCCCCTACAGAGCGAGGAAAGAGAGAGGCACCCATGCACACACACGCGTGTGCACTCTGTCTTACCCGAGCGAATGGGCCACGGTGAACCGCCGCCGCTGGAGTCGGACGCTCGGATTCGTGGACATTTTGCCACAGGATACGGCCGGGACCTCGAAGCGGCGCTCCAGCCCCGAGACGGGGTGGAGAGGTGGCGAGGTGGGAAGGCAGGCAATGCAGAAAGAGGGGACCCCTTTTCCTGGCCCGATCCGGGCTCTCGTCCGGACGGACGGCGGCTCCGGCACCTAACGACACGCTCCGGATGGCCGGCCCCGGGGGTGGCGGTGGGGGTGGCCAGGAAAAAAAATTAAAAGGGGGAGGGAAAAAAAGAAACTTTCCATCGCAAAGGACAGCCCACCCCCCAGCTGGGAAGCTAAACAACCGGGCTGGCTCGGGCCCAAGGGGATGACAGAGGCTACCCTGGGCCAAGTTTCTCTATTAGCAAGGAAGGGTTGGAGGCGGGGGTGGCCCAGCATCCATCACAACTCATGCACCCATCAGCCTCTGTCACTCTCCCCTCCCCCCCCCCGGATCCCACCATCGGCTGACAGATAAGGCTTTTAAAACAAAAAGAAACGCAGACACAGAGAGAAACACGCAAATCCCGGGCTTGCAAAGAATCCAGAGGCTGGACAACGCTCGACGTCAGCAGGTGAGAAGCCGGCGGTCTTTCGAAGGCCAGCCGATGGGGCCGTCCGAGCCGGGGGGGGTGACCTTTTGGCTAGGGCACCGGATAAATGCCCCGCACCCGGCCACAGGGGCAAAAGCAAGGGAATTCCCAGCCACGAAGGCAGGGCAACCAAACATCCCCAGGGAACAGCTGGCCAACTCTTTAACTTTGGCCCCGGTCGAGGGTTAGGTGTGCAGGGGAGCGGCGTCGTTTCATCCCGGCGAGGAGCTCAGAGATGAGGAACGCCAGGAAGAACCGGGCAGGAAGAGCTTCAAGTTCTCCGGAGCGATCCGCCCCCTCTCTCCCTTTCATCGACTGGCACTTACAAGCTCAGCCACGCACTCCTCCGAGGCGTTAAGGAGAGACGGTCTCGCTGCTCCCGGCCGAACAGATTGAACAGCAAACCGACAAACGCAGCTGCTTTCCACGACAGACTCCGTCCAGACCAGGGGCCCAAGGGATTGAGACTTTAAGGGCCGGTGAAGGAGAAAAGGAAGGGACCATCTGGGGAACTTGGGGCTATTCCCCTCTATGGATCACTACTTAGCAAAAGAAAATCGGCCAGAAATCCAAAACTCGGCAACACCGACCACTTTGAGTGTGGGAAGACACACTGCCTCAAACTTCCCGACAAACCTACCTAACGTCCACTGGTTTTAGCTGTTCTCTAAATTCAGCTGATTGTAACTTCTCATTCGGTTGCAAACTCTTTTTTAACCCCCTTCCTTCCTTCTATTTTTTATTTTTAAGCTCCTGTTTTGGTTCTGTTCTATGATGCGCCCGAGCCATCCCGACCGCCGCTCTGGGGTGGAAAGACAAGCCAGAAAACTATTTGATAAATAACCAGGAGAAGGGGAATCAAAACAGTTCGATTCTGCTTCTTCCAAATATAAACGTTCTCTTTAAGCTGGTGGAAAAAGAAGAAAAACCGTGAAGGGTGGAGATGGTTTTAGATGCCAGAAAAAAAAAAGCTGGAGCCCCTTTTCCCCAAACCCTGATGCTGGATTAAGAGAAGCAAATTAAGGTCAAACCCAAGACTGCTCCTTCTTCATCATTTCACGACTCTTTTTTTTTCCCCAGTGGAAATGCCAGGGGTGGCAATGGGGTGTCTGTGAGCAGGGTGGGGGGTGGGGGTGGGGACACAAGCAAACGGGTTTGGCAGTCAGAAAAATCAGATTCCAGTCCCCCAAAGGTCCTGCCGGGACAAATCCATTCTAGCCTTTTAAGGTGAAAATTCCCTTGGCCCTTTGGAATATGGCAGAAGCCCCCCCCCCCATGGCCGAAATCTTCACCCACCGGGGGCGGCTTCGGACGCGGTTTTCCGCCAGCATCGCGAGAGGGCAGCAGCTCAGCGCCGCCCCCCCCCCAACCTTCCCGGTGGCCGAATTGAAGGGACAGAAAAGTTGGCCAAATGTTTGGATAGAAGGAAGGAAGGAAGGAAGGAAGGAAGGAAGGAAGGAAGGAAGGAAGGAAGGTGATGATTGATAGAAGGAAGGTGATGATGGATAGAAGGAAGGAAGGAAGGAAGGTGATGGATAGAAGGAAGGAAGGAAGGAAGGAAGGTGATGATGGATAGAAGGAAGGAAGGAAGGAAGGTGATGATGGATAGAAGGAAGGAAGGAAGGAAGGAAGGTGATGATGGATAGAAGGAAGGAAGGAAGGAAGGAAGGAAGGAAGGAAGGAAGGAAGGAAGGAAGGAAGGAAGGAAGGAAGGAAGGTGATGATGGATAGAAGGAAGGAAGGAAGGAAGGAAGGTGATGATGGATAGAAGGAAGGAAGGAAGGAAGGAAGGAAGGTGATGATGGATAGAAGGAAGGAAGGAAGGAAGGAAGGAAGGAAGGAAGGAAGGAAGGAAGGTGATGATGGATAGAAGGAAGGCAATGATAGATAGAAGGAAGGAAGGAAGGTGATAGATAGAAGGAAGGAAGGAAGGAAGGAAGGTGATGATGGATAGAAGGAAGGTGATGATGGATAGAAGGAAGGTGATGATGGATAGAAGGAAGGAAGGAAGGAAGGAAAGAAGGTGATGATAGATAGAAGGCAATGATGAATAGAAGGAAGGAAGGAAGGGTGATGATGGATAGAAGGAAGGAATGAAGGTGATGATAGATAGAAGGAAGGCGGTGATAAATAGAAGGAAGGAAGGAAGGAAGGTGATGATGGATAGAAGGAAGGAAGGAAGGAAGGAAATACCTTTGTTTCCTCTTTATTTATTTTTACAGCTGCGCACTTTAGGGGAGCTGGTACGCATCAGTGGGTTAAAACCCAGGCCGGTAAAACAGCTTCACTTTACGGCACGCCTACCTAGCAACCAACTGGACAGATCAACAGCAAGCAAACAACTGTTTTTTTTAATGGCACGTCTACCTGGCAACCAACCAAACAGATTGACAGCAAACAAAACAACTGCTTTCTTTTTGTGGCACGTCTACCTAGCCACCAACCGAACAGATCAACAGCAAAACAAACAACTGCTTCCTTTGTGGCACGCCTACCTAGCAACCCAACTGAACAGATCAGCAGCAAACAACGTCCTCCAGCAGATGAAAGAGAAGGAAAAAGACACTCAGCAGAGAGGCAGAGTTCTCTTTGAACTCAAAGCCTAGGATGGATGATTAGTTAGTGCAGGAGAGAAAAATAATCATCCCAGCCCAGAAGAAGGTTGAGGATCTACCTCTTCAGAAGCTCTACTTTCCCTAAAATCCCAGAAGGAGACATTTATGATGCTTCTGGAAATGATGATGGCTTAATTTATCCTTTCTCATTGAGTCTTCCTACTCAATTTAATTATGTGTATTTAAAAAAAACACCCAAAGGCCGTTGATGAGGCTTTTAAAAAATCATTTAATAAAACAGAATATTTCAATCATCTGCTAATCACCCAGATGCTTGATGGTTCTGCCATGTCAGTCCTTTTAGCCAGAAGAGGTCTTGAGAAAAACACCTAGAGTAAGTAGAAGGCTACACCAAGGCTCTCCCGGGATGTTATGGGGCCAAATTAAGCCGGGCTCATAAAAACCATTTAGAAAGTAGATGGCATCAGTTATTGCTGTTTTTAATACAGTACTTCGATTTAACAGGCCACCGAGCCAGTCAGGAAGAGTTAGCTGAAATTCACCGTGCAAATGGCTCGCCTGATTGAATTCACACTTTTAATTGCACAACTGATTGGTGTTTTTTTCGGTGGGGGGGAGAGAAGGCTCCTCTCATTTCACGGAGCAGCCTGGATATTAATTTCCCGACGAGGAGGCCTCATTACCGGAGAGCCTCGGCCGAGGTAGACGTGGCTACAAGGAGACAGAGACGAAGGTTTTTCATCAGAGGAGGATAGTACAATATGCTTCTCGGGCTCCTGAATCAAATTAAGGCGTCCCAGGCAGGATCGATCCATGAGTGGTTCTCCGGCTTCGTTCGTCGTTTAAAAAGCTGACGGCGGGGGATAGGGGTGGGAGGATTGATCCGTTTGTAAAGCGGGTCTGGAGGAAAGATTTGCAGACACCCTGGACGGCCAGAGAGATGAACCAAGGGGTCAAAGATCAAATCAAGCCTGAAATTTCATCCCACCAATTTATTCCATTTGTTTTTGAATTCAGGTTACCTCTCTCCAGCTGAGTCGAATAGCTTCAAGTTCCCCAGAGCAGGCCACCCCTTCTCTTTCAACTCATCCGCAGGCACTTCCACGGCCTCTGACAGGCAGCGGCCCTGACTTCTGTTTCTGAAAACTCCGAGGCTGCAAACCTTGTGGTGAAGTCATCCCTTACGTTTAAACAAGATTTTTCATTCTTGGGATCCAAATCTGTCCGTTCGGGCCCTCCCCTTGGCGATCTCACCACGGCCACAGGCGCCACTTTGATTTGAGGGCGCTGAGCTGGGCCCCAGGATCTTGGCGGTGGCTGCACTTTTAAGGGCAATCGATTTATTCCGTCTTAAGCTCAACATCAAAAAAAACTAAGATCATGGCCACCGGTCCCATCACCTCCTGGCAAATAGAAGGGGAAGCAATGGAGGCAATGCCAGAGTTTATTTTCCTGGGCTCCTTGATCACTGCCGATGGCGATTTGCAGCAGCGAAATAAAAAGACGCCTGCTTCTTGGGAGGAAAGCAATGGCCAACCTAGGCAGCATCCTAAAGAGCAGAGACATCACTTTGCCAACTAAGGTCAGGATCGTCAAAGCTATGGTTTTTCCAGTAGTGATGTATGGAAGTGAAAGCTGGACTCTAAAGAAGGCTGATCGCCGCAGAATCGATGCTTTTGAGCTGTGGTGCTGGAGGAGAGTCTTGAGAGTCCCCTGGACTGCAAGGAGATCAAACCGATCCATCCTGAAAGAAATCAACCCCGAATGTTCACTGGAAGGACAGATTTTGGAGCTGAGGCATCCATAATACTTTGGCCACCTCACGAGGAGAGAGGAGTCCTTGGGAAAGTCCCTGATGTTGGGAAAGATGGAAGGCAAAAGGAAAAGAGGAGGGCAGAGAATGAGATGGTTGGACGGTGTCATCGATGCAACCAAGATGGATTTGGCCAAACTCCGGGAGGCAGTGGAAGACAGGAAGGCCTGGCGAGCTCTGGTCCATGATGGGGTCACGAAGAGTCGGATACGACTGAACGGCTGAACAACAACAACAAATAATAATACAACTGCCACCTAATTTCTAATGGGTTCCTGCCTTCAGCAGAGGGCTGGACCGGATGGTCTTAGGGCCCCCTTCTAATTAAATTATTCCACAGGTTGTTGTTGTTTTTTAAACTAATTCACACAACAGATTTGTCGGACCGGATGAATCCGTTTATGATGGATTCTCCCAACGAACTAGCCGCTGGTTTTCGACTCCCAGCTATAACTCCAAAGGGGTCTTGTGCCGAAACGCTATTAACGGGCACCTTCTTTCCGGTTTAATCCGCCTGAGACCTAAAGGGTCAGCAGCTGATCAAGGGGAACATTCCTTAAATTGAAACCAGGCAAGTGAGGTGGCGGTCTAAATCAGCGGTTTCTCCACCGGTGGTGGGTCCCCCCCCACAGATGTTCCTGGAACTGCAGCTCCCAGAAATCCTGGCCAGCTCAGCGAGTGAGGAAGACTTCTGGGAGTTGTAGTCCAGGAACATCTGGGGACCCACCGGTGGAGAAACCACCGGTCTAAATCCTGGGGTGAAATGGCTGGACATCCCCCTGGCCCCTTGGCCCACTAATGGCGCTACCTTTCCGTTGCAATCGAGTCGGTCACGACTGTAACGACACAACAAACACACACGCAAGGCGTCAAAGTAACGACTTCCATCAGGGCTGTTCAACTTTGAACAGGCCAAGGTCTACTTTTTCCGGCCGAAAGTGCCTGAGGGCTACTACACTAAAACCTCTACTTAAAAATTTTATCCGTTCCGAGCACATGCTCATAAGTAAAAACGTTTGTAAGTAGAGCAGCGGGTTCCTATAGGAATGCATCAAAAACCAATTAATATGTTCTGGAGGGAACAGATTTCAACGCGCCATGGCCCTTGAACTGGCCCGCTCGGCTGAGACCGTGGGCTGGCAGACCCAGAACTTTGCTGAGTGGTCCTTGGGATGGGGGAGGGAGGGGTGGAGAACTTATCCCCTCACTTTTTTTTAAATGGATGGCCGGCGGGCTACTTTTGATCCCTTCATGGGCTAGCGGCCAGCCAGGGAAGGCCCGGCGTGGAGGCGAATAATAATGAAAATAATGATAACAATATGGAATGCATCTCCTGATGCTGCACCGGGCTGCCTCCAGCCAGGACTCATTGCCCACCGACCCACCCCGTGTGCAGCCTGGCTCTTATACGAAAACCCAGGTTTGCTGCTGGATGCCCATATGTGAACCTGGTGAGCCAAGGGGTTACGGGGGTGGGGGGGCAGGCAGCTGGTGGGCGAGAAGGAAGGAGGGAAGGCGTACGACAGAATCAAATTCTATTGTACGGTCGCAAACCCGGTTGTTGGACAGAAGAATCCACGCAGCCACCAAACAAAACAAAACAAAAAGACACAATGTAGAACCTTCTTAAAACAAGCATAACGTTACACTGCGATACAAGTCAATCGAAACATGAAGACTTTTATTGTAACGCTTTTTTGCCCATGTTTATAACTGAAAATAAAAAAATAAATTGCAACTGTGTTATTGCCACCTACACCAGGCTGATGGTATAAAATTAAAAAAAGGCCTTCCGTCCGCCTTTGGATCGAGACAATATGTCTTTTTCCTCCTAGAGGGACTCCCGGCAGATTTATGGCCCGGAAGGGTGGCACCGTCTCCTCCAGGCTGGGTGGCATCCCCGTCTGCATTTTGATCCAGGAGGTGGGCATTTGGAAACTAGGCAGGGAGAAGAAAATGTCTGGGGATGCCCCCCCACTCCAAAAAAACAACAACCCTAAGTTCAGCTGAAGTCCCTGGGAAACCACCGTCTCCCACAGGGAGGGAACAAACAGGCAGAGGCCAAAGGAGTTCCCTGCTGGATCATACTGCTTCTAAAAAACACGCCGGTCGGCCTGGGTGGAAAGACAGAGTGGAACTGGAAAAGGTGCAGAAGAGAGCGACTAAAATGATGACTGGGCTGGGGGCATCTCCCTTACGAGGAAAGGCTAAAACATTTGGGGCTCTTTAGTCTGGAAAAAAGACGCCTGAGGGGGGATAGGATTGAGACGTACAAAATAATACAGGGCATGAGTCAAGTGGATAGAAGGACGCTCTTCTCCCTCTCACAAAATACCAGAACTAGGGGGACATCCGCTCCAGTTGAGGGCTGGGAGAGTAAGAACAGACAAAAGAAAATATTTTTTCACCCAGCGTGTTGTTAGCCTGTGGAACTCCCTGCCACAGGAGGTGGGGATGGCATCTGGCCTGGATGCCTTCAAAAGGGGGATTGGACCGATTCCTGGAGGAGAAGTCCATCATCCCAGGTGACAAACCATGATGGAGATGTGTGTCATCTCCAGGCTTAAAACTGGGGTCCTTCAAGGGCCAGAGGCAGGGGAGTGGATTATCAGGAGACAGAGATCAATTCTCGTGTGCTCCCAGAGGCATCTGGTGGGGCCACTGGGAGATCCAGGAAGCTGGACCAGGTGGGCCTTTGGCCTGATCCAGCAGGGCCTCTTCTTAGGTTCTTATGTCTCTTCATGGGAGCAGGTCTTTTGCGAGACCAACGGCTCTTAACACCTCCTTCCGGACCCAAAAGAGCTTGGTCTGGCAAGAGGGAGGAGGGTTTGTGACAATATCGCGGCACTGGGTAGTTCTCTTATAACTCTCCTAAGGCTGCAACGAAAACAGCGGCTCCATGCAAAGAGCAAAAGAAGAGGAAATTAGAAACTACATCCCAGTTATGTCGTCCCAGGCCCATGAAGGACACCGACAGAACAGCACTTAACCAATTGTTGCCTCCGGCCTTTAAATACAAAGAGAGGCCCGCCTTTTAGCTCCGGGGTGTTTTTCTTCCCCTCTCTCTTTTGAGTTGGTTGAAGCCTGTGGGTGAAAGCTGCCGTGTCTGTCAGTTATTGCTCCTTCCAAATTTTCAAGGGTGAGACCATAAGTGCCAGTTAATGAAAAAAAAAGAGGAGTGGATTGATACTCTGGGGAACTTGAAGCAATTCTGCCATGTGAATCTCTGTGCTCCTGCGGGGCAGCTGGAGGGGTTTAAACCAAAAAGCCAAACTCTGCAACATCTGAACAATTTCTGAATACAGTACTCTGCCTTTTTCTCTTTGTCACAGCCAACAGGCCTTTGACTCGACAGGGCTCATGGCCTCAGCGTCTCTGCGCCCGGAGAGAGGGACAGGCACGCCGCGGACTCAAGAAAGACGTGGCCTGAGCCCCAAGGCTTCCCAAGGGGGGTTGCCTCTTCATCTTCTGACGCGCCCATTCAGAGGGTTCAGGCCCTCATGATTTCGAGGATCGACTGCTACAATGCCCTCTACGTGGGGTTGCCCGTGACCCTTATCCGGAGGCTCCAGCGGGTGCAGAATGCGGCAGCCAGGCTGGTGGCGGGTGCTCGTAGATTCGACCACATCACCCGAGTTCTGGCCCGCCTGCCTTGGCTCCCTGTTGTCCTCCGGATCAGGTTCAAGGTCTTGGTTTTGATTTTCAAAACCCTCCACGGCGTGGGACCAAAGGACCTGTCGGAGCGTATCTCTCAGAGATAAACCGGGAACAGACCCACGAGAATGGCGCGGGGGGGGGGGGGGACACACACCCAGGGAGGCGCGGAAATCGCTCACACGTAACCGCGCCTTCTCTGTGGTGGGCCCTACACTGTGGAACCAACTACAGTGGACCCTTGTATAACAAACAGCTTGTATAACATAGAATTTGTACAACATAAAACATTCCGGATATAGGGGAAATTGGCTTAACATAATCGCCTATGGGGAGAATCTGTTCAGCATAAAAATGGGATCACTCTGTTTTCAATGCATTCCTATGGGGAATTTGTATAAAGGAAAATTTGCTTCACGTGATTTTATTTGGAACAAATTAATTCCTTTATACAAGGGACCACTGTACCTAGTGAGCTGCACTTGGCACCGTCCCTGAAGGCCTTTAAAAAGGCCTTGAAAACACACCTTTTTAAGGACGCATTTGGTGACCTTTTTACTTAAGGTTTTTTTTTTCCCCCCCTTGCCGCCCGCGTCAGCTCTTCTGGAGGGTACTGTCCCTCCCCATTTTATTGGAATCGGCCTTTTGATTTCTTGTTATTCTTTTTGGTAGTTTTGTTTTCTTGTTAGCCGCCCAGAGTTCCGTTTCGGAAGATGGGCGGAATAGAAGTGTAACAAATAAATAGATAGATAAATAAATAAATAAATAAATAAATAAATAAATAAATTTGCACTCAGATCCATCTCACATGCAGGGCCAACAGGCCATGAAAATTGGTGCCGGGGCTGGGGGGGGGGGGGTTGAACCTGTCAGTGACAGATGGCCAACCCCGCTCTCCAATTTCGATCTGCTCAAAAGCCTGCGTCCGCAGACGGCGTGCACGTCCACGGGTGCGTGTTGACACCCTCCCTGCGTACTCTCCCTGCTGCAATGACATCCAGATTCGGATCTTGATGGGGGAGGCAGGTTGAAACAGAGATTAGATCCCCCCCCCCAACACACACACACACACCCGACCCCAAGATCAGGGTCTCTGTGCTTCCCTAGGTTTTTAAATGTTTTTTTTAATAAATAAGAAACTAATACAGGCCCTATCTTGGCAGGATGAATAGTTTCTCAGCCAGCGGATTCCTTGGGAAAATGGACGTGATAATCACCCCACCATCACACCCTCTCTGGGTTCTGTTCTTTCTTCCTGGGCTCACCTGCGGCTTTATTCTCCCCACAAAAGCCGATAGAAAAAGGGCTCATTATTCCCCCCCTTTTTAAAAAAAAAAAAAATCATTTTTGCTTCCTTTCAATCCTGGACGGGAACAGGCAGCCCTCCCCCCTCCCTCTCTCTCTCTCTCTCTCATTTCGGATTGCACAAAGCTGTGTGGGTGTCTAGTGCCGGAAGGGTCAGGGTAGAGCCGAGAAGCTGCGGGTTTTTCCAGGACGGAGCGGGAGATAAAATGACCGGAAGAAATATCTATTTCAGAAAGGTTTCCATAAGAAACTCGAAACCAAACCGGTGGTGGTGTGGGGGGAAATAACAGTATAAAGGGAATCTCTGCTACCTAGTCATCTGGCATTTTTCTAACGATGTCAGGGAAAGACTTCCATGGGAATTAATAGTATTTGATGACAAGCCATCGCGACTTAATTCTGCGTGCCCAGGGCGGATGGTGATGGAGAGGCACTCTGTACGTGCTCAAGTGAATCCAAGAAAAACAACCAAGGTCATGAAATATGAAGGATAAAAGCGAGTCACTCTAAAAAAAAAACATCATTTATAGGGGCTCCTGAACAGACAAGGTGAGTAGTACTAAGGTGCCAGCCGTTGCCCATTCAGAGATAAAGCCCCAGGGGAAGCTGAGCGGAAGCTTATCTCAATAAGACTATGCCTCCTGGTGCAGGTGGCAGCCCCCTGAAATAAAACCCGCTGGCTTTCCGGGTGTCACAAGTCACCGCAATGATTTTGGACCCCTGGACCCATCCAGCTTCCTGCCTGGTGGGGGAAAAAACACATCTCCGCCGCTAAGCTCTGTTATTGAGCAGGAAAGGCATCTGTCGCCGTCCTTTGGTCAATATTTTTTTCCCAGCAGATACTCTGGGTCTGTGGGACTCCCTGCCACTGGAGTCTAGGAGGCCACACAGAGAGAGAATTTGTGGTTTTTTGTGGTTATGCCACCCTGGCTCCAGTTGCAAGCTGAAGCCTAGTTTGGAGGGGGGGAGAGAGAGAGAGAGGTTAAAAAGAAAGGTAGGATTCCAATGCATCCACATGGTCACCAGCAGTGGGGGCAACCCACCCACCCGGCTTTCTCTCCATGCACCCAGGGTGAAGAACCTAAGAAGAGGCCCTGCTGGATCAGGCCAAAGGCCCATCTAGTCCAGCTTCTTGTATCTCACAGGGGCCCCACCAGATGCCTCTGGGAGCGCAGGAGACCAGATCTCTGTCTCCTGCTACCACTCCCTTGCATCTGGCCTTCGAAGTACCCCGGGTTTAACCTTGGAGATGACACATCTCCATCAGGGTTTGTCACCTGAGATGATGGACTTTTCCTCCAGGAATCGGTCCAACCCCCTTTTGAAGGCATCCAGGCCAGATGCCATCACCACCTCCTGTGGCAGGGAGTTCCACAGACTAACAACACGCTGGGTGAAAAAAAATATTTTCTTTTGTCTGTTCTCACTCTCCCAGCCCTCGATTTGAGTGTATGTCCCCTTAGTTCTGGTATTTTGTGAGAGGGAGAAGAGCTTCCCTCTATCCACTTGACTCGTGCCCTGCATTATTTTGTACCTCTCCATCATATCCCCTCCTCAGGCGCCTTTTTTTCCAGACTAAAGAGCCCCAAATGTTTTAGCCTTTCCTCAATAAGGGAGGTGCCCCAGCCCAGGAATCATTTTAGTCAGGTTCCAGTGGGACAGGCCAGCCCGAGAGAGAGAGACCTTCCTAAACACACAACAAGGCAGGAGCGCAAGCAGGGCGCGCAACCTCCTGGGTTTCCCCCTACCCGCGATCTCTCTTACCGGCGCCGGCGGCGGGGCGAGGTGGGCCAGGAGAGGCGAGGGCTGCCGCTCCAGGCGGGCCGGGGCGCAGGGCGCAACTCGCGCTCGGTATCCGAGTGGAAGCGCCGAGGGATGCGGATGCGGGTGCGCGGCTGGCGCCAGAGGTGCGCCGGCGGCTTGGCCAAGCCCGTCCCGTCCTGGCGGCTGCGGATGCTGCCTCCTCGGGGGTCCGGGACGCGCGGAAAGGGGCGCGCAAAGGCGGCGCAGCCCTCCGCCATGGGGCCAAGAAGGAAGGTGGCGCAGGGCAATTGGGGGGGCGGCGCAGCGCAGCAGGATCCTCTGGGCCCCCAAGGCCAGCGGGCGACCGGACAAGAAGCCCCCCCACCTCACCCCACCCAACCCGGGCTGGCCAGCTTGCCAAGTGTCTCCGTGCGCTTCTCTCCCCATCTATCCCCGCTCGCCTCCTCCTTATATAGGAAGCCGGGGCTCCTGCAGAGAGGAAGGGGGGGATC
>JAWVWN010002910.1:3340000-3510000 GCA_037367305.1 Phrynocephalus vlangalii
CGGACTACAGCACCCATGATCCCCGCACTCCGCCCCGTAAAAGAGGGCGGGGGTGTCCTCTGCCTGGATTTACCTCCATGCACAGGAAAGAGAGGGTGGTTCGGCTTCGGCGCATGGTGGCCAAAGGTTTTCCCTTTCCTGCAAAATAAAAAGAGGGAATGCGTCTTAGTTTTTGGCTGGCACGTTTATTTATTTATATATTCATTCATTCATTCATTCATTCATTTACTTGACTTTTATACCCTGCATTTGGAGGAAGACCACTCTGGGTGGTTTGCAACGCTGGAAATAATAGTGACTCTAATAATACCGTATAACACAGATGTACGGTATTAACCGGGCAGGCAAAACAATAATAAAAAAATCATTTTTTAAACCACTGAAATCTCACAATTTGACTCTTTAAAAAATGTAAATTGTGACTTAAATTAAATGGGTTTCTTAAAAAATATATTTTTTTTACCCACACACTTTCTAAGGCTTGCAGCCACAAAATAACCAAGGGTTGGTAACCCCCTGGTCTCTAGAACCCATGGGTCCCTGGATGTTCTTGGACTACAACTCCCAGAAGCCTCTCCCACTCACTGTGCTGGCTGGGGGCTTCTGGGGTTTGTAGTCCACAAACACCTGGATGAACCACAGGCCCAGAAGCTTGGGCCCTCCGGTGTGCTTGGACTACAACTCCCAGAAGCCTTTTCCACCAAGCGGGGCTATCCAGGATTTATGGGGTTTGTAGTCCAAGGGCAACTGGGAGACGCTGGTCACCTTGGGGTAACCCAGGCGTTCTTGGACTACAACTCCCAGAAGCCTCCACCCCTGAACGTGCTGGCCGGGATTGCTGGGAGTTGTAGTCCAGGAACATCTGGATGACCCACGGTGAGGGCCATGCCGGCAAAGCTGGGTTTAAAATATTTAAAATATTTTTACCCCGCTTTTCTCCTCAACAAAATTCCCAACTCTTTTCCCCGCCAAATCCTGCCTCAACTTCTCCAGGCTTGCCTCCATTTCTCCTCAGCCTCTCCTCTTTCCCGCCTTTTCTTCCTTATTTGGCGTTGTGTTGCTCCCGCCCTCAAGGAGTTCATTTTTTTTTTCTCTCTCGTCAGGAAGGCCCTTTCTGGACCGGCGCGCCTGTCAATCAAACCCCAGCAACCAATGCTTGTCAACTCGGCGTTCTTTCTCCCGCCTTTCACGCACACCCCCTCGAGTTGTTTGTTTTTTAGGGCCCTTTATGGACCGGCTTGGCTGTCAATCAAGGGGGCCAGCCAATAGCCTCCCTCCCTCAGAGCTCTTTTCCCCGCCCTTTCTTATTGCCTACTTTCATTGAGTCAAGTTCTGCCAGTTAGCGTTCTGTCAGTCGTAGTGATATATGAGGGCGAAAATAAAAGAGAAATTCCAAATAAAGAAGTAAAATAAAAATAATAAATGGTGGTCCTGAAACTCTCACTTCTCTGCTTTAGGACCAGATTTCCTGGCCCAGATCCATCCCCTCAGAGGGGGGGAAAAGTGACCCAGTTTATTTATTTATTTACTTATTTATTTATATTCCACACCAATTTCCCAAAAGGGAACTCTGGGTGGTTCACATAAAAACACAAGACATCCACAAAATAATAATCGTCGATAAAAATGGCAATAATAATAATAAAATAAAGGGGAAAACACCCCACAACAATTAAATGATTGGAGGCGTAAGACAACTGATGACAATTACAAACCAGAAGACAAGGAAAAGTAATACAAACCCTAGCAATTGCCGAAAGCATCCCTAAACAGCCAGGCTTTAACAGCTTTTTTAAAGTTACCCCTCAGCCTGTTCTACCTCACAGGGTTGTTGTGAGGGAGGGAAAAATGGGAGAGCCACACTGACCCCCCCCCCTGAGTCCCGAAAATTGGAGGACTGTAATTAATTTTTTTAACAGTGCATTTTTACCCCGCCTTTCTCCTTAGAAAAGGACCCAAGCCGGCTTACAGCAATGAGGGACAATATACAGTCCAGTACAATTAAACCATATCCACGCTTGAGAACAGGGAATTGAGGGACAACGTCAAAGCTACAAGAGATTTCGAGCAGAGTAAAAATCCCATGTAAAAATCATGAGGGATGGAAACTCACATTATGGCATATTGTAAAATAAAATAAATTTCTGTGCCCTCAAAGGCACTACACTGGGCACTCTTGCAAATATTAAACATAGGAAGCATTAAAAGAAAGGACCACGACAATGCAGCTCTCAATAGATAACTTAGGATCATTTTTTTAAAAAATTAATCATAGCTATACCGTGGTACCTCGGCTTACGAATTTAATCCATTCCGAATGCATGCTCTTAAGTCGAACTACTCTTAAGTCGGGGAACCTATCTTAAAAATTTGGGGAAAAAGGTTAAAAAATAAAAAAGATGGAAAAAATATTTGTAAGTCGAGCAGACCATATCTAAAATTTGTAAGGCGGCAGTTAAAATGCCAAAAGTTTTCCGCTCTTAAATCAAATTGCTCTTAAGTCGAGCTGCTCTTAAGTCGGGGTACCACTGTACTTTTCTTGTTTTTTTTACCCTTTTACTTGACCAACGTCTTACTGGAGAGCCACTCGTTTTTCTCTTTAATAATACAATTTATCGGGCCTTTGGCTGTAAAATAAAATTGATTGATTTAATAATACAAAGGGACGAACATCAAACTGTCCCCCAAACAAGGCTGGCAGGCAAAAGGGAGCCTCCAGTCTATCAATTGCTGGGGGAAATTTAAAAGAGGGATTCTTTAATCCCAATCCTGTACTAAACCTAAAATTGTGAGGATCTCTCTCCTCTTGTTCTCCACAAACCAACCGGGCAGGGGTCGAAATGAAGTTACCTTACCCCTTGCCCCCCACCGAAAGCCTTAACGTCCATGAATTGCCCCATAAAAACTTCACCTGACACATTTCCGCCTGCACTGGGGTGGCTGTCAAACCTCTAGGAGCGGGCTGGAGGGTCAAGTTAAGATTTCGCCAATATATGTTTGCTTTTATATAAGAAGAGCGCTGAGTAAACCGAAGATGCCTTAAAGTCCATGAATTGCCCCGTAAAAAACTTCACCTGACACATTTCTGCCTGCACTGGGGTGGCTGTCAAACCTCTAGGAGCGGGCTGGAGGGTCAAGTTCAGATTTCGCCAATATATGTTTGCTTTTATATAAGAAATACTGAGCAAAACAAAAGATGACTTAGGTCCTATGAATTAGGCCGTTAAACATTACCTTACATGACTTTCTCATTTTATCGTAGGGTAATGTCCAATCTGGTGAGAGGACTGGAGGCGATAGAAGTTATAAAATTACAATAAAAATAATTAATAATATATATATAATAAGAAGAGCGCTGAGTAAACCGAAGACGCCTTAACGTCCATGAATTGCCCCGTAAAAAACTTCACCTGACACATTTCTGCCTGCGCTGAGGAGAGGGGCGGCGGGGGGGGGGCTGTTGAAGGCTGAGGGCCGGAGGAAAAGGTAGAACCCTAACTCATCCTAGGAGCAAATCATACCAACCGTGATCCTTCAAAAATCCGGTTCCCAAAGAAAGAGGACCAGTTTGAGTTCTCCATCCCGTAGATCAGAACCAATGGGGGGGGGTTAATAGGGTCAAATAAAAGGGTGGGGGAAATGATTCCTATAGAAAAGCAGCTCTCTCCCTTCCCAGATTTGCTTAGGGGGGCCAGGGCTGGGGGGGGGGAGGCTGGGCTGAGAGAGGCACCCCCGAACCCCACTTTTTAATAGGGAGGGGATTCCAATCAGGACCACCACCCCCTGCTTTCCCCCCCACCCCGCTTCTCTCCTACCCCCCCGCCCCGTCCCAAATCCACCCCAAATGGACTTTTACAGACCTTTGCAAGCCCTGCTGTCTTCCTAGGTCTCCCTTGGCGGCTTTACTGGTCAGACTGGAAGAGTGGTGTGGGATGAATGGGGTCCCTTTAACCTCCCCAGCCCCACATCTTGTTCGTGTGCAGACTGGGAGCTCCCGTGGGGCAAACGGAAGGCTCAAGATCTTTCTCCGGTATCAGGGAGGAAGAAAACACACACACACAGACATACATACAAACACACACACACACACCAAGGTTATCAATAGCTTGTGAAGAAATCCAACAGGTGTGGCTTCCCCTAGCCACACCCGAGGTCTGGCAGCAGGCGCGCGCGCGCGGAGGGCAACCCACAACCCCTGGCCTGCCCTGAGACCCCGAGAAAACCCAAATCCCCATCAGATGGAATAAGGCAGAAAGTGCTAGAACCCCAATTACAAAATGTGGGTGAAATCTAAAATTTCATTTTATAAATGTTGAATTATCAAGGTATTTTCCACGTGAGGAAGACCTAGATCAGGTGTGGGGGGGGCGAGAAGTGATGCTAAGATGGGTTTGATAGATGATAGATAGATAGATAGATAGATAGATAGATAGATAGATAGATAGATAGATAGATAGATAGATAGATAGATAGATAGATAGATAGATAGAGAAAATACACCCAGTCCCCCTTCCTCCTTAAGGTTTGGAAAATGTATAACAAGTCACAAGCTGTGTGGCGCGGGAAGTTAATTTTCCATTGTGAGAAATTAATCATTTATCAAAAAAGGCGTCTTGAAACAGGCTTGGCCCGCCTGGAGCTGCCCCTGGAGAGTGAGAAAAAAAACGCACAAAAACGCATTAAAGTGATTCAGGTGGTTTCCCACGGACACCCTTTCTAGGAGTTGTCGTGGCCAAGCCGGGGGGGGGGGATTCGAACTGATACCAAATGAGAGGGGTTGCTAATTCCCTAGAGGATAGGATGAAAATCCAAAATAACCTTGACAAATTAGAGTGTTGGGCTAAAGCTAACGGAATGGGTTTCAACAGAGGGAAATGTAGGGTGGTGCATCTAGGTAAAAAGAATGAATTGCACAGATAGAGGATGGGATATACCTGGCTGGAGAATAGTACCTGTGAAAGGGATCTGGGAGTCTTGGTGGACCACAAACTGAATATGAGTCAGCCAATGCGATTCTTGGTTGCATCAACAGAAGCATCGTGTCTAGATAAAGGGAAGTGATAGTGCCACTCTATTCTTCTCTGGTCAGACCCCACCGGGAGTCCTGTGTCCAGTTCTGTGCGTCTCAGTTTAAAAAGGATGTTGACAACCTTGAGCAGATGCAGAGGAGGGCGACCAGGATGGTTGAAGGTCTGGAGGAAATGTCTTATGAGGAACGGCTTAGGGAACTGGGAATGTTTAGCCTTTCAAAAAGAAGGCTGAGGGGGGATATGATAGCTATGTTTAAATATTTGAAAGGATGTCCTATTGAAGAGGGAACAGGTTTGTTTTCCATGGCTTCAGAGACCAGGACTCGGGGAAACGGTTTCAAATGACAGGAAAAGAGATTCTATTTGAACATTAGGAAGAACTTCATGACAGTTAGAGCTGTTCGGCATTGGAATAATATGCTGCCACAAAGGGTGGTGGAGTCTCCTTCTTTGGAGGTTTTTAAGCAGAGGCTGGATAGCCATCTGTCGGAAATATTGTGATAGGGGTTCCTGCATTGCAGGGGGTTGGACTAGATGGCCCTTGGAGGTACCTTCCCACTCTAGGATTCTATGAACTGGGTTCTCCTCTGCCACACTAGCCCTGGGTAAGGACGCTGCTGGCTGGTAACTTACGTGCCTGCAAAAGAGAAGTTCGTAGAGGTTTGCCGGCTAATCTTCGGCCGTGTAATTGAGCCGAACCTCCATGTCCAGGCTTCGTCTATCTTAAGGAGTTGCCCGTCTGCACATGACCAAGAAGTCCGCGATCCCGGCTCGGTTGTCGGCGGCACGTTCGGCCCCCATCATCCACTGCCTTCGCCTTTTGAGCGTGGAGCCCCCTCCAGGAGCAGTCTACCCCATATCGCTCACAGTGAGGTCAGGGAATGAGGCAACGGCCCTCCAAGGCTGGCACAGCTGGCACCCACCCGCCGGCCCGACAGCATGTTGGTAATGGCCAACAGGCAAGGTGGCAATTAGGGTGACTAATTAACTCCCAAGCCTGTTACTCATTAGCTTTTGGGGAGGGGGGACATTTCCAGAGGTGTGATAAAAAATCAACAAGTTGGTTTGTGAAGCGTCAAACTCCGATGGCCGGGCAGATAATTAAAGACTAATGCATAACTTGGATGAGAAAGTTGCGCCTTCCTTTGGAACGACCACCCTTGCCAGGTGGGCCGACGGAGAACCAACCACACGACTCCGAACGTCCGTTGGAAGATCCAAACTGGGGCCTTGCAAACTGAATTTCAAATTATGCTTTTAAAGAAAAAAGCAAATGCTTTCCTGTCAAAGTAAAAAAATAAAACAAAAACAAAGTCTACCCGTTTTGTGACGGAGAAGGAAAATCAATAAAGCGATGTGCGTAAATAATAAATATTTAAACACGGCTGAGTGCCCAGGTTCCACCTGGGTGGGTGATCGTTGCCAGGAGGCAAAGATCGGTCATACCATGGATCTCATATATCGTGGAAAACGACTCCCTCAGTTCCTGAGCCTAGAAGGAACTAGTTACAAATAATTAGATTCCCCACCATGAATTCCTTTTCCCCAGTAATCAACTTGCCTGGTATTATGATTGTAACTTTTGCAATGGGATAGTCGAACCGCAAAGAAGGCAGCTTTGCAATTAGATACCGGACTGCCTTAAGAAGCATACGTCATTTTTATTGTTCGAAACCGTTGTGGGTTTTATTCTGCCCCCGCCCCCCAAAAAAGCCACAGTCGGTCGAAAAAAGGGGTCAGCCCCAGTGTCCAAGGGTGTTTGTCAACAGCAGAAACGATTATTTCGGTGGGTAGCGGGCAAATGGAGATCCTTCAGTGACGCTTCCCTGTTCAAAGAAAGAAAGGGAAGAGGGGAAAGAAAGATAATAAATAAATAAAATGGGTTGTCAAAAACCACCCCAATTTTCTACCCCTCAAGCCCGGAATGGAAGAGTCACTCATTTTTAAATTTGGGGAATTTTTTTCTTCAAACTTTAAGATTTATCATTCTTCCCCTCTTATACTGGAGGTTTTTTGTTTTTTTTTGCAACCTCACAGACAGCAGTGTGGCTAGGAAGGATTTTTATGAGCTGGGGCGACTGTCAATTTGTCCAGCACTCAACCAGTCCTTCCCTCGAATTTCAAAGGGAGCCCCACCTCTTTGCTGAGAGCTACTTCCGGCACGTTCGTTAATTGGCTGCTTGACCTTGTTCAGTCATAAGTAAGAAAGCTTCTTCGTTCTTTCTCACCCAAATGTGTCTGAGCGAGTTATTGAGACTGTACGTGCCAGTTGATGTGAGAGAGAGAAGGGGTGGACGGCTCTGGGGAACTTGAAGCTACTCTCCTCTGCGAATCCCTGCTATTCTGCAGGAATTTCACCAGATATTCAAAACTCTTTGCCCTCTCCCTCTCACGGCGCCCTCCTCCCACCCCGACCCCCCACCCCGTGGCCTACGTACCATGGGCACTTCGTCCAGTTTTTTGAAGGACGGCTCCCTCGCACGGCAGCATTTCACCAGGACCACACCAGTGCCAACGAGTAAGATGGACACAAAGATGCAGATCACGACAACCAGGCCCGGTTTTTGCGACAGGGAGGATTCGTCGTCGTCGTTGCCGTCGCCGCTGGGCTGACCTGCTAGGGAGGCAGGGGGAAGATGTCGCTCCGGCGGGTGTCCAAATTTTGCGAGAGGGTTTGAAAAACAGCTTTGGGGTTGTTGTTTTTTTAAAGAGGCGGATGGCCCCCCCACCAGTTGACCACCAAGGATGGCCAGGGTGGGCCGGACCCATTCGCGAGACCCTCCGGGACCTAGAGGCAGCGTATGGCTTCGAAAGAACCTCTCCTTCCCGTTTGGACTGGGGACCCATGCTTCCAGTCCTCATTGATCCGAAAACCGGGCGGTCTTAGTTTTTTGTTGTTGTTGTTTTAGCCGTTGGCCCTGGAATGCCAGGCGCCCAGCCAAAGGGAGAGGGCGCCCCGGAAATCAGAAGGGGACGGAGGTTCGAAAGGGCAGCCCCGAAGTTATAATAAGGTGTGTGTGTGTGTGTGTGTGTCATCTCGTGTCAGGATGAGTCCCCATCCATCACCTTGTATGTGCAGGATTGAAAGACGGACACGGAAGAAAGCAGACGGGGTGGGGATTGAAGATGCATGAAAAGTGATGCCAGGGGAGAAATCTGCAGAGGACCTGCCTGGGCAGCCGGAGAGGCGATTAAAAGTGGGTCCTAGATTTGGAACAGACCCTCCATGCTGGGAACTATGGGAGGCAGCAGGGAAAGAGGAAGGCCATGTGAGACAGACGGACTGCCTCCAGGAACCCACGACTTTTGAGTTGACAACAGCCAAGCAAGGGTTGTGAGGGAGGCCGAAATCTGAACACAGCTCATCCACGGAGTCGCCAAAAGCCAGAGGAGAGAATCGACACCAGATCGCAACAGCAAGATCTAGGATTCTAGGCCGTTGTTGTTGTTGTTGTTGTTGTTGTTGTTGTTGTTGTTGTTGTTGTTGTTGTTGTTGTTGTTGTTGTTGTTGTTTTCAAACAGCCGTTCAAAGAGCAACTAGCTACCGCGGCTTATTTTAAACCTCGGAACTATCATTTCTTCCCCCCCCAAAAAAAAGTTTTAAACACCGTGTTTGAATCGTCGGATGCTGCCCCCGGCCCTTTCTGAAGGCGAAAAGCAAGGGAAATAAATAAATAATGGAATAAAACTGCTCCTAGCAATGGGTAACCCCCCCCCACAGATGTCAAGAGGACTGGTAGTAGTAGTAATAATAATAATAATAATAATAATAATAATAATAATAATAATAATAATAATAATAATAATAATAATAATAATAATAATTTATTTATTTATTGTCATTGTGTGTATATACACAGTATACACATACAACGAAATTCAGACACCCAGAGACCAGATTCAACACACACAGTAGTGCTCTGGCGACCTCTAACGGATGGCTTTTTGCAGTCCCATTTGTTTGTTTTTGCTGCTGAGCCATGCAGGAGAAATAATATAAAGTATTTGGGGGAGGGGGGTGTTGGGAAAAAACAAAAAGAAGGCAGGTGTGTGTGTGGGGGGGTACTGGGTCTCGTAGTCCAAAAACAGAAGACTTTGTTTTTTGCTGGTCCTCAAAGAGTTTCTGTCCATGTTGCATTTGAAGGCGTATTTTAAAAAATAAAAGTAATTAATTAATTGGGGGGGGGGACTAAAATTAGAGCCAACCAGAAACAGGGCAGACGGGGTGCACCTCCAGACAGCCTCCGACGGCTTTGTGAAGCAGGGAGGTGTCCCCAGATCGGGTGGGCAGGGCGACACTCAAGTTATCACAGTGGCAGGAGCGATGGGTTTTGTTTGCCAAAGAGGTGTGCCTGCTGCGGGCCCAGCGGATGAAAACCCGGTCTTGGAAGCATAGCCGAGCCGGGAGACAGAGCCCAACCCACGCCTTTCGGTTCCCCCCCCCCCCCGGGAGGCTGGCAACCCCTGCGCACGCGACTCCAAGCCCCATGCTCCACCTCCGCAGGCTGAACTCAAAGGCGTACTCTCTCTCTATCAGTAGTCCTTCTGTTCTGAGTGTTTTCAGGGGTCTCCAAAGGCCGGGTGGCCTATAATTGCACCCTCTAAGCCTGGCCTTCCTCGCAGGGTTGGTGTGGGGGGAGACTAGGCACCCCCTTTGGTTATTGGGAGGAAATATAGACATCCACATTACACCTCTGGTTGATGGGGGACCCCCGTCCCTGTCAACTTGGCCCAACTTGGCCCGACTCTGGATAAATTTGTGGCTACAAAAAGAAAAAGAAAAAGGAAACGGCTGCAGAAAACCTCTTACCGGTGACCGTGGAGTGGCTAGCGGGCTCCTTCCCCGGGCTCGTGGGCGGCTCGTCGGAGCCTTCCGGCATCGTTGAATTTTCCGGTCCTGGGGTCATGCCCGCCGGCGTCCGGCTCACGGCCTCCGTGGTCTGAGTTTCCGTGGGAATAGAACCAGGCGGCGCGATGGAGGTGTTCCCATTAGCCGAGGGGGTCCCGGTTGCCTCCGAAAGGGTGCTTTTGTCCGGCGCCGACGTTGCTGATGTTCTGCCAGCCTGGACAAGAGCCGGGGTCGAAGGTGCCCGGATGGTGACGGAGGAGGCTTTTAATGCCGTCTCTGTCGTGGCCAGGATCATCTTTGGGCTGAGCAGCTCTGTGGAAGGAGAACCGCCGCCCGTCATAACATCAGCCTCCAAGTCCAAAGGCAGCCCGCCTCGCCTGTCCGTTGTTGGACGGAGGCAGCGTCCTGCATGGAAGAACTCACACGCTGTGCCTTCAAAGGGTTGAGCCCGGCTTTCTGCTCGCGGTTGATCCCTTCGATATAATTTCAAACCGTTTAGCTTTATTTATTATGTTTCTCTCCCACCTTTGTACTCAAAAGGGGGGGGGAGAGACTCACAGGCCGGCCGACACACATCGTTAAAATAAAAACAAGCTAAAAGGCGCGTTTAGAACAAGTGAAACATAAACTAGAAAATAAAAAGCTTCAGAAAAATAGAAGCCGCTGAAACCGCCGGCGGAATTCAGAGAGAGGCATTGTTGTGTCTCCTGCTCCCTGACCCCGTAGCTAAGCAGAGTCCTCTCGCTGCTTCCTTTTCTGATCAGAAGGGAACGAGAACGGAAGGGGTTTTTTTTGGGGGGGGGGGACTTATTTGGTTTCTGACAGCCACTGACCAGGACATCAGTTTGTGCTTTTAAAGGTTGTTTTGTTGTCAGATTTGTAGGTTTTAGCGGCCCTGGCGGGGGATGCGGGCTTAAGGCCGAGGTTCCCGGAACTGTTGGAAAAATCCCAGATAAATGTGGAAAGCCAGCCTCTCCCTTTTTATCTCTGTCGGGGAAGCATTTCATTTTTGTCCGGGGAGCCAACTGCATAGGAACGCCGGGCCTCTGTAGCCCTACCTGCCAAGTCCGTGTGTTGTGCAAAGAGTCCTGACCTTAGCGGGGCCAGAATCCTTCACGCTTTACCCTAAATAAAACAATCTTTAAGTGGTGCAAAATTCTCCCCTTTGGGTCCATCAGAGGTCCATCCCCTTTCGGCTACTTACCCGGAGAAACGGCTACCAAGAAGAGCAGGGGCCATACAGTCGTCCCGGGCAGGCCCATCTCTCCTGGGTTGGAGGGTGGTTTGGGGGGCTCGCCCCAAGGAAAAAAACACAGCTCCCGGCTCGTCCTCCGGGCTCCAGCTACTAGCAGGATCCGGCACCAACGCCCTGCCAAGGCGGGCACCTGGATGCCAGCCAAGGCCGGCTCATGCAACTTAGCACCTGTACTTGGGGCATGGCCAGAGCGCCCTCTTCAGGGCAGGTGAAGGAAGAGCAGCAGCGGAGCACATAGCCATCCCCCCCCCCGCCACAGGAAGAGGCTGAGGCGCAAATCCAGATCAAAAGGAAGACCACTTATCCCTTCATTTAAAATGCTCGTTTATTTTCATGCCAGTGTTCTCCTCCGAATTCCCCTGCGGTCGCAAATGAACTTTCACAAAGGTCTGAAACATAATGACTCAAGGAGAATTAGGTTCCTCCTTCTGGTGGCATCTGGTTTGTGCCGGTGAATTTTTTAATCCAGGGTGTATTCCTTATTTTATTTTATTTTATTTTTTAAATATAGATAGATATTGTTCATATTTGTTTACTTAGCACTTTTGCTTTTAAACCTCGTGCTTTGAACAGAAAGGTGGGATAAAAATATATTCAATAAATATTTTTTTGTAGCCTTCCCAGTTGTTCACCCAGCAGGTGTTTAGATGGGACCCGTCCGGCTGACCTCCAAGGATCCCCCACCCCCGGCACCAGGATCCTCCGATTCTGCTCCTAACAATTTGTAGGGCCAAATTTCCATCTTTTAATATCCAGACCAGAGCTTTGGCTTGCTCCTTTTGGGGGGGGGAGGAGAAAAGGGAGGGGAGGCGTATTCGCCACTGGAGCTGTACCCAGCGGCTGGCGAGAGGAACGATGGGATCTGTAGTCCAAGACCGGGCAAAGTCCAGGGGCAGACAAACCTGTCTGCATGCCACTTGGCTCCACGCGCCACCTGGCCCCAAATCCTAGCCTTGATATCAGAAGCTCTATTCAACCCACCATCCACCACCCCTCCGGGATGAAAGGTTTGGGAGAACCTTCGGTCCCGGGGGCCCCCGGATCCTGCCCAACTCTTAAGTGTTTCGAGTTGGCCTCCCAAGTCTGGTGAACTGCTGGACCGCGTGGCGGGTGTGTGTGTGTGAGAAAGAGGTCTCCGGCTGCGGTGGAGTGTTTTAATTCCTCCCCTGGGGCCTCCACAAGAGGGGCTCGGATGGAGGATCTCTAAGGCCCCTTTTTTGCTCCGGGCTTCTAAATTTAACATGATTGAACGCCACACTCCACCATAGAAAAGACCCTACCCCGTTGTTCGTGCCCGAGGTGGCTTTCTCCACCGCACGCCCCCAGGCGGCATTCTCTCCACGCCATCTGGCCTGCGTTCGGTCCACCCAGGGTGGGGTCCCTTTCTCTCTCCCCCCTGGTCCCCCACTCCCCCTCCACCCGGGCCTCCGCCTTCCCAGCCCCAGGAGACGCACACTGCACACGGGCCTTGTTGCCGTTGTGTTTTTGTGGCAGCCTCCCTAGCAACCAAGGCTGGCTAGCCCTTGTTCAGGGCTCGACACCCCCCTTTCTTCCTTCCTTGCTTTTGGCCGGTGTCCAAGACACAGGCCCCTTTCCACCCCCAGGAAGGAAAATTAAAATAAAAAAAATCTGGCTGAGAGGCTTCCCCATCTGGTTTTGGTTTTACGGCCTTTGCGTTACCCCCATCCCAACGCACCAGAGGGACACAAGAGGCCTTTTCCGGGTGATAGGAATCAGAAAACACACACACACACACACACACACACAAATCCTTTAAAAAAAACATCTTGTGTTCAGCCTCAAACCCCAGCAGGAAACGAGCTCTACGCCTAGAAAACTTCATTTCTCTCTTGTTTTATTCCAGTTCCCCCTCCTTCGGCGACCTTCCGTTGCCAAATTCAGGAGGTCCCACTTTCCCTGAGGATTTAAAACTCTTGACAAAAGGGTTTGCGTTCAAGGTGTTCAGCCCCTCAGCCAGTAAAAGGGAGATGGGATAAAAAGTTAACCTGTCTCTCTTCGATCGCAAAAGATTTTCCGGCTGCATCCGATCATCCCGGGCTGTTGCTTTTGTGTTGTTCAGATTATTTTTCATACCCATCAGCTCTTGTTTTAGAATAATCGTTGATGGACCATCCAGGGAAGTGCATCATTGACCAAAAAAAAAATTGTACTTTTTGTTCGTCTTTTCCTTCTTAAAACAGAAAAAGGCACCGAGAGACGGATCCAGCAAACCACTCCGCAAACATCACAATCCACTTTTAATTTGAGGGTGGTGGTGGTGGTGGTGGATTCTAACAACAGAAGAGTCCACGGGCCAGTATAAAAATTACACAAATAAAAACAGAGCTGAGGAAAAGTGATGATCTAATGGGATCTTCCAGCTCTGCTGTTCGGAGATTTATGATGGGATAGGATTGTCCCATCTGTAGTCATTTAAAGGAGGCACCATGCAACCAGCGTGGCCTGGTTCCTGGCGGTGATTTTAAACAGTCAAATCTGGGTAACCCACTACGGCTGAGTAATGAAACCCCGGCTGCGTGTATGGGATATGCATTCGACTGGTAGACTGCAGTTGAAGATGGAGGTTCAGTTGTTGCTTCAAATGCCAAACATGAAAACAATTTGTCCTAGTTCTTGAAATTAAAGGGCTAATTTCACCACGGTGTAGTCCTTACGGGGTCCGCTTGTGAGATGAGGTGGATGGGGCAAATAATAAGAACCAGGGGGGGAAAGGGCACCCAAGTGGTCTCAAACCACCAGAAGATCCCATTGGGAGTTTTAATGCATACTTTAAACAAAACAAAACAGGAAAAGCCTAGAGTTTAGTGCATCCTTGCTTAAAAAACAGTTTCTGCTTCAGTGTTGCCCTCTTGTTGGAAACTACCCAGACCCTAAAAATGCAAGTCTGGCAGCACCCGTTTAAAAAAAAAGAACCAACTCAGCTCCAAGCAAAGTCCCGACAGGGAACCCAAGCTGTCCCGTAAACAATTCTGAGAATTATTCTGGAGCAGCTCCTGTTTTTAATCACACGTGTCTGGGTTGCTTGAAAAGTGCTTCATTTACTGACTGTTTATCATCCTAAGGGACCTGTCGGGGCAGGCGTTTATTTATTTATTTATTTATTAGACTTTTATGCCACCCATCATGCAAAGAGCTATCCAGAAGTTGCCATATTCTAGCGGGGTTGGTCAAGGGTTCCCCATTGCCACCTCCGCCGTGGCCAAGCAAGAATTTGGACCCTAATCTCCCGGTGGGACATGGGATACCAGCTCCGGGCTGGTTCTTTTAAATTGAGCTGGTTTACACAGCCAAGATATGGAGCTGAATTCGGCCGACTCCCGCTGCCTCTGTCATGCGTCCGACCCCGCTATACCCTAAAAAAATGCCCCATGTCCCATAAGAAATGGAAAGTTTCCACTACCCACAGAGGAGGGACGCAGCAGGAGGGTACACAAGTGTCCCGATGTGTCCCATTTCAAAGCCTAAAGGACATTATTAGGTTTTCAAGCTTGGATGGGCCACCACTCAAGGGAGAATCCTCAGAGCTGCCCCGCACGCTCTGCCCTTTTCAGGAACTTACAACCACACTCTCTGTTTATAGTGCTAGACCTGTAATACGGAAAGGCCAAGACTCAGAAGAAGCAAGATTGACTGACTGAGACAAGGATAAGGGAATAAGGTGCAGAAATTTTATATGCCAGGAAAATTCTGGGTTTGGTCCACACAATTTATACTGAGTGACAGAAAAATAATGGGGAGCCTGGGGGTGGGGTGGGGATAAAACAAGAGACAACTGAATTTCCTGGAATGGAATCTCAAAATTCTCAAGCAGACCAAGTGTGCCCCGGACTACAACTCCCATGGATCCCAGTCAGCGCTGAGGGGTGATGGGAGACGCAAGGCGCCCCGTTCGGATCAGCTAGCTCATGCAAATATAACACTTCAGGAACATCTTTAGAAACTGGCACACACACAAAGTTTAAGTCACAGGCAGATGACAGGAGGCCACAATTCCGATTGCCCTGAGTGGCCCATGGGAGTCGGAGTCCGACCCTCTCCGGAGAGCTACTGTGAACCCGCTCTTCGCAGAAAACCACCGAGGATTGGGCTGGTGCCAATGAAGAGCGTGATTCTGGGCCACAGCTCCCGGGGTGACCTACGCAGGCTTAAATCTGCGCACCTTTACTCGAGAGCAAATATTCCTGACCACCAGCGTTGGCCTCTGTCTCTTTGCCTGCACAAATCCTGTTCTGCTCCTAAGCCACCCAATGAGGCAGGGGGAAACGGCCTTACTAATATCGTCCTGCAAACAGGCATCTTCGGCCCACCGTTAATAACCGAGAATAATGTGCCAACCGACGGATGAGCTCCAAACGCCAAGAAAAGCCAAATGGAACAGCAGCTGCAACTTGTCTCCTCCGGGCCGTTGCAGAGCCAGCCCGGCTCAGCTGAGTGCAGAAAAGTGACTTGTTTAACGCCAGCTTAAAACAAAACAACAAGACACACACACACACCCCAAAAAACACCACAGCCTATCCAGCAGAGATACAGGAGAGGCTTTAAAAGAAAGTTAATTAAGCTTTGATCAGGGAGTCCTAGGAGGGGTTACCTTAAAACAGGCCTGCCCGACAGGTAGGCCGGGGGCTACCAGTAGCCCATGAAGGGTTCTAAAGTAGCCCGCCAGCTATCAATAAAAAAGTGAAGGGATAAGTTCCCCACTCCTCCCTCCCCCACCCCAAGGACCACCACTGCCCCAGCAAAGTTCTGGGTCTGGAAGCCCACTGTCTCAGCCGAGCGGGGCAGTTCAAGGGCCCTGGCGTGGTCCCATGCTCCCCCCTCCTGCTGGCCAGGTGATCAGCACCTCAGCCTGTTCAAAGCTGGACAGCCCTGGCTTAGACAAACTTCTTCCTGATAATGAAATAGGAATGCCTTATAACATGTTGAAGTTTTTACATGCATATAAAAAAATGTCCGGTGCAAGTAAGCTATATATTGCCTAATTTTCAATGCATTCCTTGGGAAACCAGTGCTCTACTTACAAAGATTTTTACTTATGAGCGTGTGCTCAGAACGGATAAAATTCGTAAGCAGAGGTTTTAGTGTAGTAGCCCTCAGGTACTTTGGTCCGAAAAAGTAGACCTCGGCCTGTTCAAAGTTGGACACCCCTACCCTAAAAGAACAACAGAACAAGAATCCCAGCTGGGATAAAAGACACACACACACACACACACACACACACACACACACACACACGTGCTGGACACGCAGAGCAAGGGATTAAATGTCAGCCAAGGTTCCCTACGTCATTGCCAAAAGTCAGAGCAATGCTGCGTTAGGCTGTTTCCCCGCCCCCCCCCAGTTCACAACTACCGGGTGCAGAACTCCAGAACAAGGCTCCAAAAAGACAAAACCCTGTCCCTTCTACACATTATTGCCAAATACTCCCCCCCCCTTTCGCTGGGCTTCTTGTTCACAACCACCTGGCTCTCAAAAGCACCCAGGACCAGAGAGGGTGTGTGTGGTGTGTGTGCGCGCACACACACGCAAGGCAGCCCAACCCCCTTGCGTCTTGGTCCAGTCTCTCCCGCCGGCCTCTGTTGGAGGCCTGGAAGAGTCTGCCAAGGCGGGTGTTAAAACGTAACCATTCTTCTTTCAGAGAGCCTTTTTTTTTTTTTTTTTTGCTTTGGCTTTCCTGTCCCAAACAAAACAAAACAAAGTAACTTTTAGGTCAGTTTCCAAGAGGGCAACATCCCCGCCAGCCTCTGCACCCTCCAGGGATTGTGAGGAGACCAACTCTGGAAAAGGAAAGTTAGCCTGGATTTAGGGAAGGGACGGGCTTCCCCTGATTCCCACCCCCAGGCCAAAATTCGTTCTCCTTCCCCCCATGGTCCGAGCCATTCCCAGGAGTGTCGGTAGAGGATGCTGGGAGCCCACACTTCTCCATCCCCCCAACCCAAAGAGAGAGAGAGCAAGCATCCCCCCCCCCAGCCTCAGAAGAACTCCCTACCACTTTAGAACACAACAACCAGACTCTGGGTATTTTGGGGGGGATATGGGGAGGCACCTCCCACACAGTATTTTACTGCACCCTTGGAATGTGAAAGGAGAAATACATGACTGAGAAAGAAAGAGCAAGGCGGATTAAAAAGTAAACAAACAAATAAGCAAACACACCCCAATTGGGGGGGGGTTAGAAAAACAGAACACAAACCAAAGAGCAAGGCTGCATATTCATATAAATACGGCAGGATGGAAGCGAGGGTCCGAGGCTAAGGCAGATCCCCCAAGAATGGGGGTCGGAGGTACGGGGTGGGTGGGAGCTTGGCAAAGCAGGCCACTTTTGAAATGGGCCCACTCCTCCTACGATGCCCGCACCCGGGCACTCTGAAAGTCCACCGAGGGAAGAGTCCACAAAGGCACCGACTGGCATGGATCCGTGGTTGGGGTGGGGGGCGTCCCCTCCTTAGTTCCAAGAGACCACCACCCCACACCTTTTAACGCCACGGCGTCACCAGAGGTCTTAGGGGGACCCCCCTCGCCGCCGATCCAAGCTGCACCCCAGTTCCTGGAGGGGGGGGACGTCCGCAAAGGCACCCCCCTCGCCGACTCCACCGCGGGCTCCCCATTTCTGGGTTCCTGAGGGTGCCCCCCTGCTGACTCCAGCTGCACCCCAGTTCCTGTTGGGGGGGGGAGAGGGACGGTTCCAAGGGCGCCCCCTGGCGACTGCCCAGCGACACCCCCTAAGTCTGAGAAGGGGTGGGTCCCCGAGAGCGCCCCCTGCCGCCCAGAAGGAGGAGAAGAGGAGGGTCCCCCCCGGAGGCTCTCCATCCATCGGCGGTGCGTCTTTACGCGCGCCGGTGCGTCTTTACGCGCGCCACCGGTCGGTCCCTGGGCCTCTCAATAGGCGGGCACCTGATGGGGCGGCGGGGCCGAGGCACCCCCCGGCTGGGGCAGGAGCTGGCATCCGCTGTTGACGTGGCTGAGCACTTTCTGCTTGAGCTGGGCCACCTGCTCTCGGAGGAGGCTGGCGGTGGAGGCGAGCTCCGTGTTCTGCGTCTTGAGGCTCTTGACTTTCTCCTCCAGGCGGGAGATGCGCTCCAGCTTCCGCCGGCGGCACTTGGAGGCGGCGATGCGGTTGCGCAGCCGCTTCCGCTCCGCCTTGATCCGCTCCTGCGTGTCCATGTCGATAGGCGAGAGCGGCGGGCTGTCCCCGGGGATGCCAAGCCCTCCTCCTCCTCCTCCGCTGGGGACCCCGTAGCTGGCCACCTCGGGCACGATCTGAGGCTCGTCCTTCAGGGGCGGAGGGAGGCGCGGGTGGGTTTGGAAAGGGGGCCCCTCCGCCGCCGCGTAGCCGCCCGCGTAAGGGCTCAGGTTGGCGTAGACCGGCGGAGGCTCCAGCGGGTGCGGCTGGGGATGGGGTGGCGGTGGGAGCTCGCCTCCGACGGGACCCCCTCCTCCTCCTCCTCCTCCGCCGCCGCCTCCTCCTCCTCCTTCTCCGCCGCCTCCGCCCGGCGCGCCCAACTGGTGCCTCTGGTTGTGCAGGTCCTCCAGGGCCTTGACGAAGCCGGCGGCGAACTCTTGCTCGTCGGGGCCCCCTTCGCCGCCGCTCCGGGGAGCCTTGGCGAAAGGGAACCGGGCGCTCCCAGGTCCCGGTCCTCCTCCGCCGCCGCCGGGGTTGCCCGCCGGGCTAGTGGCGTTGGCGACCAAGCCGTTGGCCTGGACGATCAGGCGCTCCAGCTCGGGCGAGGCCAGCTTCAGGAGGCCCAAGTCCGGCGAGGCTAGGCTGCTTTCCCCCGGCGCACCCGGGCCCGCCTTCAGCTCGCCGGCCAGCGCCAGCGCCAGCCCGTCTTTCTCCATCAAGCTGGGGGCGGACGAGGAGGAGGAGGAAGAAGAAGAGGAAGAAGAGGAAGAAGAGGAAGCCGGCGAGGCCGAGGAGAAGCGCGGCGCCAAGTCGCCGGAGGTTCCGCCGGCCGCTGCGGAGGAAGGGGACGCCGTGCCCGGGGCCGTGGAGGCGGCCAAAGCGATCAAAACCTCGTCGTGGTAGAAAGGCACGTCCATCGTCCGGACGCCCGCGGAGGCGCGCACGGCTCCCTCCGGTTGGAAGCTCCCCTTCTCCCCCCCCCAGGGGCGCGCTCCCGGGGGGAACTTGGGGCCCTTCGATCCGGATCTGCGCCGATCCTCCTCCTCCTGCTGCTGCTGCGCGCAAGCTGCGCCCTTCCCCGCCCGCGCGCGCGCGCACAATCCCCGGGGCCGGCCCGACCTCCGCCTCCGTCGGCGCCTTTATAGCCTCCGACGGGCCCGATGAGCTCACCGCCCGCCCTTCCCATTGGCTGGAGATGACGTCTGGGGAGGCGGGGTCTTTGGAGGGGGGGTGCTGATTTGCATGCCAGGAGAGGGCGGGGCCGGGCGCCGGGACACGCCTCCCCCCTCCACCCCCTTCCACCCCCACCCCCACTTTTCCCTGTCGCTTCGGCAACGGCGCACAACAGCGCGCGGGCTCTCGGGCTGACGTCATCGGGAGGGGAGGGGGGGAAAGAGAGGAGGACCCCCCCTCTCCTGCTGCTTCTCTGCTCGTTGTTGGTTTCTTTGCAACTAAAAATGACATTTTTGCTACTAAAATGATACTTTTTTGCAACGAAAATGATCCTTTTTTGCAACTAAAATGATACTTTTTTGCAACTAAAATTGACATTTTTGTTGCTACTAAAATGATATTTTTGCAATTAATATGATACTTTTTGCTTCTAAAATGATACTTTTTTGCTACTAAAATGATATTTTTTTGCAAGTAAAATTGATATTTTTTGCAACTGAAATTGATATTGTTGCAAGGGAGATTCCAACCGTTTTGCAAAGGTAAACCTCGCCCCTTGGGTTTGCAAGCGGAATTATTTGGCATTTGGGGCCCGTGCATTCTTTTTTATATGGGGTGGGGGACCCCCGTTCACCTCCGGTTGTTTGCCAAACATCCCCATTTTCTACAATGTTTCACCTCGTTTGGCAGTTTTTGTCTAGTAGCGTCTCGCACACGTCCTATTTGCACACTTTACCCCCCCACACACACACCACCCCCGGCCATCCATGGGACACCCAATGTGAGATGGACCCGCTCCGTAAAGGAAGCCTTGGGGTTGAGTTTGCAAGGGCCTGAGCAGGGCTGTGGACCATGGGACATTATAGGAGGTGCTCATGGCTCCTGCCAAAACCCCATTGCAATCTGGAATTGTTGGCGACCGACACTCCGGCCACTGGGAGTTGGAGGCAACCAGAGGGCTGGGAAAGTGTAAATGGGAACCAGCGATAGTGCTGGAAGATGGGACCCTCAGGGCAGGGGAAAAGCAAAGGACATTGGGCAAGTTGCTTTTTTAATAGGATCACTCACCTGCAAGTCAGAGGTGACTTGATGGGACAGAGCAAAGAGCAACAAAGCCCATGTGCCTTGAAATCCCAATATAGCACAACTCTATCAATCTTATTAATTTTTTGCTCTCTGCGTGACACGTCTGGCAAATTTAGTGACTTATGTCATTGACACACACACACACACACACACATGTTGTTATAGGGTTCTGTTTTGTTCCTGCCGATGAGCCCCCTAGTGCCTTCCTCAACAGCGTCAGATAAACAAACCGATCCGTGGCCAACTAGAAATTTGAACACACGCACACATGCACACGCACACACGCACACACACACACGGAGCCTTGGGCGTCCTACCCCAGCCCTCTCACGGCTTCATCCCACCGCCCCAAATCTTCTCCTTGTGTATGAAAAGAGTTGTTCACGCCAGTGCCCCCGTTTCTCTCTCTCTCTCTCTCTCTCTCTCACACACACACACACACACACACTTGGGGCTGCTTCTTTTTCGCAGGCCTAAATCAGGGGGGAAAGTTCCCCCCCCCAGAGGTGGGGAGGAGACGCCTCTCTGGCCCCTTTGAACTTCTGCCTGTGGTGCCAACGTCGACGCTCGACGTCCCCCCCCCCCCCGGAACCCCGCCAGGAACAACAGCTGGGCCCAAGCGTTGGCAGTCTTGGCCGGTGCAGGAGGAGGAGGAGGAGGAGGAGGGGAAAATTGGGGGGAAAAAGTTATTTGCACAAGGGAGGGATTTAAACGGGGAGGCCTGCCAGCCGAGTGGCGTAGCAGGTTTGTGGGGTTGGTTTTGTTTTGTTTCTCTCTCTCTGTATATGTGTGTGTGTGTGTATTTCTCCTCCTGGGCCTCAGTTTGGGGCGTGCGCCTGTCTGCTGGCGCTCAGCACCCCCCCCCCGCTGAATCACCGCTTTGGCTCTCAGAGGCCTAGGGTGGAGGAGAGACGGGCCCGGCCCATGTGTTGGGCACCCGGGAGCAGCCAGGAGGCGGAGAGGACTTTGGAGAGCTTGCAGGCTTAGAACGGCCCAGCTGGAGGAGGAGGGGGGGGTCCCTCGAGATCATCCGATCCAGCCCCTTTCAAGGAAGGGCAGTGGGGAATCGAACCGCCAGCCTTCCTCGGGTCCACGGCCTGAGACTTCAGCCCCTGAACTCTCCAAGCTCATCATAAGTTCCCATCCAGGAGGCACCGTGCCGTTGCTCCTGGACACCTCAACCTATCCGGCCCTTGTTAATTAATTAATTTATTTATTTATTAGATTTATACCCCGCCCATCTTCCCTAAGGGAACTCTGGGCGGCTTACAAGACTAGAAAACACAAGATATACAAATCACAATCTTCAACAAACAGCAACATTAAAAACAGCAAATACAGATATAAAATCATGAACACCCTATGTTAGTAATTATCGTTCGTGGGCGTCGAGCGTGTGTGTGTGTGTGTGTGTGTGAACAAGCAACAGATGGCGGGGGGGGGGGAATTACAGCCCTCTAATTTGGAGGGGGTCACCTTGTCATCGGGAAGAGCATCGGATGAGCAGCGAAACGTTTCTCTCTCTCAAAAAAGAAGTCCAGGAGCCATGACTCCACTTCCAGGTAAACTCACCTGGAGGACGGAGAATCTTCACAGACATCCTTCACGTAGACCGGCAGAGCTGGAGGGGAACATCATCATCCTCCCCCCAGAGGTCATCTAGCCCAGCCCGGGTCAAGTTAAGGCACGCAGGCCAGAGTTCAAAAGGGAGAGGTCTCTTGCTGCGATGGGGCGAGATTTTGGCTTTTTCTCAAAGGCGCAAGAGCTCCCAGGAAGGGGGGAGAGAGTGGCCCCCTTTGGATGCACATAAATCACCACAAGAGCCGCCTTAGGTCCACTCGAAGCAGAAAGATGAGAGAAAGATATTCTAAAGTGAAACCAAATAATACGTCAATGCGCATTTTGGTGCTTTCGGCATCCACGCGAGGCCCAGGAGACATCGGTTGATGGATGGATTTGATTTCATCGAATCCTAGAGTTGGAAGAGACCTCAAGGGCCGCCCAGTCCAACCCCCTGCCATGCAGGAACCCCCATCACAATATGATTTGATTTGTATATCGGCCACCTGGCCCAGAGAGGGACCAGATGAAATAACCAACGTCCTGCACTGGGGTCCCAGGCCGGCACTTTTCAAAGGTGTGTGTGTGTGTGTGTGTGTGTCTCTAAGGGGGAGGACACATATGTATTTGGGAGCAAACTCAGGGCGCAGAGTGCTGTGAGGCCCGGAGGGCACCCGCGTTGGCCGGTCGTTTCCAAGTCAGCCTGGTTCATCTGGGAGGACCTGGGCAGGAAGGGGTTAAGGCCAGCTCGCCGAGAGATGTCACTGGAGAGGAGGAAAGCACATACACACACACACACCCAAGCGTCACCCGTGACATCAGAGCCCGGGGATTGGGGGGTGTGGCGCAGCGGCTGGAGAGCACCTGCCCTGGTGTCCGTCCTTGCAAACCCTCTCCATGCACGCTGCCTGGCAGCCCAGAGCAGGGAAGTGGGGAAGCTTGTGGGACACACACACTCACACACCTCCCCGCCGGCCAGTCTCTTTGTCAGGCCATTCTCCGACCCCTGTGCTTAAACCGGCGCTGAGTGAGAGGATTCGAACTCAGCACCCGGGCACCGGTGTAGGGACGAGCCGTGGTGTGCGACACAACGCTGGACTGGATGGGCTGCGGCCTCTTCCAGCAAGGCTGTTCTTAGGTTCGTAGGGGGTTGGAGAGGCCTCCCTCCCCCAAATAAATAAATAAATAAAACACTCCACCCCCTCAGTTTCCCTTTCCACAGGGAGAACCAGGGCAGCTCTTGGGCCGGCAACAGGGCACCTCAGTGCCCGCACCCCTCCTGACAAGGCGGGCTGGGTGAAAGGATGGAAAAAAGGTGCCTGGGGGGGGGATATGATTGACATGTACAAAATAATTCAGAGCATGAGTCAAGTGCATAGAGGGAAGCTCTTCTCCCTCTCACAAAATACCAGAACTAGGGGAACATCCACTCCAATTGAGGGCTGGGAGAGTAAGAACAGACAAAAGAAAATATTTTTTCACCCAGCGCGTGGTTAGTCTGTGGAACACCCTGCCACAGGAGGTGGGGATGGCACCTGGCCTGGATGCCTTCCGAAGGGGATTGGACAGATTCCTGGAGGAAAAGTCCATCCCAGGTTACAAACCATGATGTAGATGTGTCCTCTCCGGGCTTAAAACTGGGGTCCTTCAAGGGCCAGATGCAGGGGTGGTGGTGGTACCAGGAGACAGCAATCGAGTCTTGTGCGCTCCCAGAGGCATCTGGTGGGGCCACTGTGAGATCCAGGAAGCTGGACTAGATGGGCCTTTGGCCTGATCCAGCAGGGCTCTTCTTAGGTTCTTATGTTCTTATGAAATCAAGATCGTATCCTGGCCCAGCTGGCTGGCTGGTTGGCCAGCTAGGGAAAGTATCAGCTGACTAGCCGGCCGGCTGGCCAACCTCAACCGCTGGCGTCTGTCCTAAGGGGCCCACGCCCAGGGTTAAGGCATGGAACATCTGTGACGCCGGCACTGCCAACCCCACCCCCACCCAATGCCCGTATGCCCTCCGAGAGAGATGGAAAGCAGGCAAGGGATGGGTGGAGAAAAAAATGACAAGTGGATCCTGAATCAGAACTGAGCCTCGACTCCACTCTCTCTGGAATTGGACAGGGTCGTTCCATCTGAGGCTGCCCTCCATGGCGAGGAGACAGGAGTCTCTGGAAGGGGGGGGGAACAGAATTATACTGGGAAAGATGAGTGGAAGCAGGAAACCAAGGAGGTGGAATATGCGATGGACTGAACCACCGACACACACACACCTCCCAAGGAAGCTACTGGATCGCATTTGTAAGAGCTGAGCAGTTCCTGGAGAGAACGGACGCTTAGGGTCGCGGACCATGCAAAAAAACTAAACAAGGGATAGTGCTGGAAGAGGGGACCCTCAGGGCAGGGGGAAAGCAAAAGATGTTTTTGTAAATTGCACATCCATGGGTCCTAGGGGTGCAGGCCATGCAAAAAGTAAACAAGGGATAGTGCTGGAAGAGGAGACCCTCAGGGCAGGGGGAAAGCAAAGGACATTTTTGTAAATCGCACATCCATGGAAAAAGTAAACAAGGGATAGTGCTGGAAGAGGAGACCCTCGGGGCAGGGGGAAAGCAAAGGACATTTTTGTAAATTGCACGTTCATGGGTCCCAGGGTCGCGGACCATGCAAAAAGTAAACAAGGGATAGTGCTGGAAGAGGAGACCCTCAGGGCAGGGGGGGGGGAGCAAAGGACACTTTTTGTAAATTGCATATTCATGGGTTGGCCGTCATTCAGGAGTGACTCGGTGGCACCCAGTGTTCATTTTGCAGCTGTGGGGAAGCACAGTAAAGTTGTTTATGTGTGTGTGTGGGGGGGAAGGATTTCCCCACTGCGCTGGCACAACCCAAGCACGGCTCTCAATTTCCAGAGGGAAGGAAACGTTTTGGGTGGAAAAAAATTGCCGCCCAGGCTGGCAGATGGATCTACCAAGGCCAGGGATCCTTCTGGTATTGGGGAAACAAACGAGCCGTGGCGGTGGGGAGGGACCCATCCTGCCTCCGACCCCTGGGGAACTCTGTTGACCTCTTCTTTTAAAAACACAGCCAGTGCTGGGGGCTTTCTGTGTGTTTGTTTGTTTGTTTGTGTGTGTGTGTCCAAAACCCGCAGGAAGACAAGCGCGGAGTAAAGTCATTAGGAGCAAGGACACGTCCTGGATCCTAAGACCCAGGCTTGCTGGACTCCACCCTGGCTCAAAAGAAAACACCGCCAACCCTATAATTAGTGGGGCGTGCTTTGTGCCCGGGCAAACAGGTTCACTCTTTCCATCTGGCTGAGTGAAGGACAGGAGGAAAAATTTCCTTTTCCCTTTAAAAAAAAAATACAATTTGCTGCCGGTTGTTTTCCCCTGGGAAATTGCCACGGAAAAATACCAGCTTTTGGATTTTCTTGGGTTGCCATGAGAGAGGGCGCGCGCTCTGTGCATGCTCAGAGGCCCTGGCGTTCGTGATCGCCCAGCGCCTAGCAGCTACCCATAAAACACTTTTAAATGGGTTAAGGATTTATACATCTGCAAAAGGACTGTGAAACAGGGCAGGGGAAATCACCCCAAGGAACTGATCGCATAGGAGCAGCACAAGTCAGAGGCGACGTAGACAGCTGGGAGGAATGCAAAAATATGAGAAAAACGATAGTGCTGGAAGATTAGATTCCCAGGGCAGGGAAAAGCCAGGTCACTCATTCATCGAGTTGTCATAAGGTCAAGGGCAACCGGACAGAACATTAAAAGCAGCAACAACACTGCAAATAGTTTTCAGCTGCAGGTGGTTTCTGCAATTTTTAAAAATGTCTTGAATTGTTCTTGGCGTGGTCCAAATCCGGTGGCACGGACGTCGTCTCTCTCGCCCCGATCTTACCACTCACTAGTGAACCTCTGGGTTGTTTTAAGGCTGGGCACGCAGCCCCAAAATCCAATCAGGGACTTCTTAATGGCCAACGTTTACCTTCTACAAATAAAAGGACGCGAGAGGTTTTTGGCATTGAACACCCCCCTGCCCTGTCTGCCAAGCAGTGGTCAAGAAATAAACAAAGGCATTTAAAGCATAAAACTGGCTTATTCCCCCCCCCCCCCAGTTTAAGGCCTCAGGATCCAGCGTGTGCCCGAAAGGGCTTTTAAAAACCTTGAGTCAAGTTCCTAGTCCTCACGCTGCTGCTATTGCAGATGGATCCACAGGCAAACGGTCACCTCCGCCCCCCCGATGGAGATCCTGGGTTTGCGGGATTCCCAAGTCTATCGTTGTTTCCAGAATATGCCAAGAGGGGGGTCTCCCTGGCCTCTCGCCCGACCAAACCTCCCACCACCACGACCTCGCGCCCGGCGGCTCCTAAGAGGCAGGTCAGCCCCTCAGGCTTGCGACACCCATTGTGGCGAGGAGGCCTCTCGGGACGACGGGGCAGCCTGCTATTTTTAGCCGCCGGGGTCTGGAACAGGGCCTGAAATCCTGCCCTTAAGCACAGGCACCTGTCCCCTGGGGTTTAAATATATTTCATCGGCACCAGCATTTATCCATCTCGATGGGCCTCCATATATGTCCGTGACGTCGGTGGGGTGGCCGGGTGGGATGCGGGTGAATCTGTTTCCCCAAAGGCTGAGTTCCTACGTCAACGGGGCCAAAGTGGCCTTTCTCGGGGTCTCCGAGTGGGAACACTTAAAAGGGGACCCCAGCCTCAGGTCCTAACAAAGATCTAGGGCTGTCAGGATGGAAAGCTGTCCGTAATTCTCTCCCCCAATCACCCCCAGTGTGGCTCCTTCTGGTGCCGAGGGGTGGGGGAGAGCCTACGCTCTGCACAGGCCCAGGGGCCCCTATTTCGACGCCCGGCTCGGAAAGTTCGCGAAATTGGCCTTAAGAACATAAGAACCTAAGAAGAAGAGCCCTGCTGCTGGATCAGGCCCAAAGGCCCATCTAGTCCAGCTTCCTGGATCTCACAGTGGCCCCACCAGATGCCTCTGGGAGCACACGAGACCAGATCTCTGTCTCCTGATATACCACTCCCCTGCCTCTGGCCCTTGAAGGACCCCGGTTTTAAGCCTGGAGATGACACACATCTCCATCATGGTTTGTCACCTGGGATGGACTTTTCCTCCAGGAATCGGTCCAATCCCCTTTTGAAGGCATCCAGGCCAGATGCCATCACCACATCTTGTGGCAGGGAGTTTCACAGACTAACAACGCGCTGGGTGAAAAAATATTTTCTTTTGTCTGTTCTGACTCTCCGAGCCCTCAATTTGAGTGGATATTCCCCTAGTTCTGGTATTTTGGGAGAGGGAGAAGAGCGTCCCTCTCTCCACTTGACTCATGCCCTGCATTATTTTGTACATCTCAATCCTATCCCCCCCCCCCCCAGGCGCCTTTTTTCCAGACTAAAGAGCCCCAAATGTTTTAGCCTTTCCTCATAAGGGAAATTTATAATTTATAAAACCCTCCATGGCCTGAGACCTGATTACCTGGCAGGGCGTATCTCCCAGCGGTCAACTTCGGCCCGACCAACTAGAATGTCGCGGGCCCACTCCCTGCGGGTGGCCACCCGGGGCCGAGCCTTCTCTGTGGCTGGCCCTGTACTGTGGAACCATCTCCCGTGTGAGTTGCGCCTTGCAGAGTCCCTGCCAGCCTTCAAATAAAAGCTTTAAGACCTTGCTTTTTCGGGAGGTGTTTGGTGACTGTTAAGTGTTCCCCCCCCCCCAATCCGCCACTTGTTCCCCTGCTCTCATTTTTTACCTTTCATGTTTAGTTGATCTTGTTGTTTTTATTACGATGTAGTATATAATCTGTTTTTTTTTTTTGGTCCATTTTATTGTTGTGAACCGCCCGGAGTTCCGTCCGGAAGACGGGCGGTATATAAGCTCTAAAAATAAATAAATACATACTTCGATGCCAGGCTCGGAAAGTTCGCCAAATTGGCCTTCCATGCCGCGGTCTTTTGCGTGCTTTCCTGGAGGCGCGGGTGGTGGGGGTGTGTGAAATGTTTAGTAGAATATGGGGGCAGGCACGGGTTGGGATAAATTGCTATATCTCCTCTATTCTTTGGAAGTTTTGAAGCAGAGGCTGGATGGCCACCTTTCGGGAGTCCTTTGATGGGGGGGGTGTTTCCTGCATGGCAGGGGTTTGGACTAGATGGCCCTTGAGGTCTCTTCCAACTCTAGGATTCTATGCTTCTAGTTCAACATGATTCAGGGTTATTGGTTTTTCTTTTTGTTTACTTATTTTGCAGAGGAATGTTTAGGTCAGATTTTGGGGCAGGGAGAAAGAGCAAGAGAGAAACAGGGTAAAAACTCTCTCTTGTTGCCACCCAGGTCCTGGGTGTTGTGAGCTGGGTCTCTGTTCCACAAACGTCCCACAAGAACTATTTCGTCCCGATCCCTGACCCCACAATTCCTTCGGACGGAAGCCACTCCGGGGGGGGGGGGGACTTCAGATACAAATGCAATCAAACGCCTGCTTGAGAGACCACCAAAAAAAGAGGTTATTTAATGTCCAGGTTTTCATGGAGAAAACCCACTTTGTCACGTGTGGGGATAAATACTTTAAGGTGGATTTTCTTTTTTTTGGGGGGGGGGAGGTTAAATCCAGGAGAGGCCCCTTCCTTGAGCCTGGAAGTCCATCACTCTCGGGATTCCCCCCAAAAATTCCTCCCTGGTAGGCGGTGGTTGCCTAGGACTTGCCCAGGGAGGGAGTAAAAAGCTAGGACAGGGGAGAAAATAAAAGTAAACACCTCACCTCTTCACGAATGCAAACGGAAGAGGTGCGGAGGAGGAGAAGGTGTGAGGCACGGGTATTTTTAGACGCTGAGGCCAGGCCTCCGAGGATGTGGGCAGATGCTGTTGCGCCGCCTCCACCCGAAGAGCTATTCCAGGCCAGGAGGAGGGAGTGAGTCACACGAAGTGGCCACAGCAAAAAAATAAAAATAAAAGCCAAGCAATTGACAGGGCCCGGAGCTGGATCGTGGCACAAGGAAAAAGCCCCCACGGCTGAGCTGGATGGGGCAGCCTGGGGTGCGGCGGGTCACCGGGGAGGGTCTCGATTACCCGCCGGGACGCGTTTTGCGCTAGAAAGCAGGGAAAACTCAGACGAGAGGCTGGCACCCACTACGGCGACAACGTCAGAGACCAAAACAAGGCTTAAACGGGCACACGGAGGCAGTGGCGGCGGCGGGGGGGTTGCGAGTGCGAGAAGGAATGCTATTTTTCGGGCACCAGCAGCTAAGGAAACCTCGCGCGATGGTTTCCAGATGTTAAAACAAAAAAGAAACCAAAACAGCTGGAAAGCCGCCTTTCCCCCGCCACGAGAAAGGTACAAGTCGGGCCGGGCGACGTTTCTCATTTTGAGTCGCCCACGGGCCACCCCTGAGCGCAGGTGGGGGTGTGGGTATGGGTGTGGGGGATGCTGGGGTTTGTAGTCCCAAACCGCCGGCATTTGGCAAACCGAGGGCCAGAGCGGCATCTCTGAGATTTGAGAGAACGGCCGGAACCGCTCAGGGTTGAGGTGGGGAGTTCGATTCTCCCGCCTTGGGACCCTCCTCGACTCGGGATGGGCTGGATGACCTCGAGGGACCCCCTCCCAGCCCAAACCAAAAACGTTGCCATAAAGGATCTCCTGGGAGGTTTAAGAGCGCCCCACCACCACCACCGAGAGGCTTTGCCCAGTCTGTGTTATCATCGCTCTTCTGGGCTCAGTTGATCGGCGCCATTTTGGGCCGGCCAAATCGACTCTAGTCTCCATCAAGGCCTCAATTAAAAGAGGTGGTTTTTCCCACTGGAAAAACAACGTTCTCGAGGGATCCCGAACCCGGACGTGACATAAAATGGAAATCACAAGAGTGGGTTTATTAGAGCCATGCCCTTATCTTTCCGAGGCGATTTCTATCCAGAACAATAGAAGAACGCGGAGCCTAAAGCTCTGCTATTGTGTTTTTCTTTAATTTCTTTTTTTTCCAAACGGTGAGGGGTGAGAGCAGAATATCTTGGCAAGGGTCCCGGAGGCACTTATTTATTTATTTTTGCTCCTTACGCAGATCCACCGGGGCACCGGCGAGGGATAATTCCCCCCCCCCACACTTCCTTGCCAAAGATTACGCTCTTTTTAAAAAATTAATAACAAAAACGAGAAGTCAGTGCATGTTAACAGTCCCGCTGCGGCAGGCCAGCGCTCCACACCGACAAAGCCCGCTGCTCCCTGGGCTGAGGTCCCCTGGGATATCCTTCACACACCCTGTGTGTGTGTGTGTGTGTGTGTGTGTGTGTGTGTGTGTGTGTGTGTGTGTGTGTGTGTGTGTGTGTGTGTGTGTGTGTGTGTGTGTGTCCGAAAAGAAGACACGAGGGGCCAAATGCAAAAACACACCCCCTTAAACGGACGTGCGGGTGCTCCTTTGTTCCAGGTGGGAGCTCAACGGCTTGTACAAAAGAAGGACCCCGAAGCCTTTTCGGGTCTAAACTCGTCCGGGGAGGGGAGGGGGGGCTGCGTTCGCAACAAAACAAAACACAACGACAACAAAAAGAAACAGGGGCCACAATGTCAGAGTCTGTTTTGGGGGGGTCAGGAGGCTGCCAACTTCTCCCGCTGAGCGTGGGGTGTCCTCCTGGGGGGTTAGGGGGGGTGGGGTGCGTGGACGGACCTCGGGGGTCTCACGGCTTGGCCGCCTGCCGTCCGGGTTTCTTCTCTTGCTGGCCCCGGCCGCTGCCAGGGATGCCGCGGCCCCGGCCTCCGAAGACGCCTGAGGAAAAAAAAAGCAGGGGTGGGTGGGTGGGATTGTAAGTGGGACCCTGTGCTCAACCAATGCTGATCTCATCCCCCTGGCAGAGACCTAGATCCCTGAGGGGGTCCAGGAGTTGCTAAGGGAGCCAGGGACCTCAGGGAGACCTGTACAGGGAGGGACGGGATTGAGCCGGCAAAGCAGCATAATTAAGGTACTCAGAAACGTATCTGCTTTTTCTTTAAGCACTCCTCTTTCTTCCTCTCAGAATCTGCTGTAATAATGATCTGCAAAGCCTCTTTTTTTTTTAAAAAAAAAGGGGGGGTGAGAAAGGGAAACCAAACAAATCCAATTTCTATATAAATTCAGGCCAGATGGCCCCGCAGGACTGGCGCCCGATGAAAAAAGCCAGCAGGGATGAGTTAATTTTCTGTCTCCCCCCCCCCTTTCCCTCGGGAGGCCGTGCAAAAAACCTGGGCACGACAGAGGAAGCCCTGTTTTTAGGTGTTTTTTTGGGGGGGGGGATGTCGCATAAAACAGGGCCTCCTGTGCCACTCTTCAGGATTTAATTCCCTGATTCGGGGAGGGTCTTTCCAACTTGAGGCAGGTTTTTCTGGATGGAGGGGAGAGAAAGGAGTGGGTTTTTTTTTTTTTTTTTGGAGGGGGCGTCGCGCGGACCCTGTTCCCGACACCCTCCGGTCCCTGGTGCGAGGGGAAGGGGGGGGCGTACGTACCCCGCCCGGTGCCGCCGACGCCGCGTCCCTTCTGCTGCTTCTGCTGCTGCATCCCGCCGCGTCCGCGTCCCTTGGTTACCACCTCCTCCTTCACCATGTCAATGATCTCGTCCGGGATGCGCAGGTACTTGATGGTGCTGCCCCGGATGTAACACTCGGGCATCCGCCAGAACTTGTCTCCGTCCTGCCCACATACACACACACCGGGCAGAGAGGAGGAAAGGGGAAAGCGTCAGGCAGCCGGACGGACGGCAGCCAAGTTCCTAGTCCACATGGAGGGAGCCACGCTGGGCGCCGCGCCCGGCTGAGGAAGGCCAGAAAGGGAGGCGGGAAAGGACGCATTCTTTCAAGACGGGTTTTCCCAGCTGGCTCTTAGATCCGAGATTGGCCAAACGTAAGGAGGCTGCAGGTCGAGGGACCAGCAAATGGATCCCCAAGTGGCACAGAACGAGACACCCCGCAAAAAAATTATTTTTCACAATGGCCAGGAACGCCCGGAGCAGTCCCGTTTCCAACAGGCACCCTGTTTTGATCCCCCCGGTTTGGTCAGGACACGATAAAAAAATCAACCTGGTGCTAAGCGAGACAAAAGACCGGATCTGAATTTTTTTTTTAAAAAAGGAATGAACCAGCCAGTCCTGAGGGCCAAAAAGAGCAGCGAAAGAGGCCAGAAACGCAAGATTCCTTGAAAGCAACCCGCCGTCTTGTATCGATGGGGAGATTTCTACGTGTCCGACAGAATCCCTGACTTTGCAAAGTGGCTCGTCCTTTCGGACGGAGACGGGGCAAGCGAAGGAGGCAAGTATTGGCTCCTCAAAGAAAGCCCTTTCCACGCACGGTTTGGGCTCCGTGTGACGCCTCTGGGTTTTCCACCTCCTTCGCTTCTGATCTGAACCCTTTAGAAAGTCGAAAGGGGTTGGTTTCCGTGGGTGTGGGTGGGTGGGGGAGGCGAGCAAAGGGACCCAATCGGAAATCTTCTCCTTAATTTCGGGATTGCGTTTCTCCCAGGGAGAAATCAACCAGCACCACCTCGTGTTGGGCAGGCAAACAGCAAGGGAGGCCAGAACAGAGAGAGGAGGGGGGGGGAGGGAAATGGGATTTATTTATATCCTGTAAGGCAGCCGCACTTCTATCTGGATTTATTTGATTTATATACCGCAACCATCTAGCAAAAAAAGGTACTCTGGGCAGTTTACAAACATATACAAAATATATAAAAACAGATTAAAACAACTTAAAATTAAAAAAAAATAAAAACTAATCAATCAGACCCAATAATCAAATCATAACAATAAAGGGAACAAATAAACAAATAAGCACAAATACAAAAAAAAAATCAAAATGCTTTAACAATTCAAAATAACAACGAATGGCAAAAAAATTACTAATAGAAAATTTTCATAAGGCGGGGAAAATGACAGCGTCCTATTTATATAAATTGGTTGAATCAGAATAATCAGGATAATCAGAATAATCACTTCTAACGTTTTAATACTTTCATTTTCCTCCCCCTTCTTTTTAATTAAATGTTAGAGAAAGCAAAACAAACCCAGAACTCTAAGCAAACAAACTAACACAGAATATTAAACCTATACACGCTTTAAACCTTTTTTTTAAGTCTACGCACTTCAAAAGAAAAACAAAACCCATAACTCCTATTGGTTCACCCACTACAAGGACCAGAAGAAGAGGTGGAAATATATATATTTGTATGTGATTTCTCCATCGGGGTGCCCCATCAACGTTCCAGAATAATCCTAGCTCCTTTTTAGGTAAACAAGCTTTGGTGTTTTTTTTAAAGGGGGGACTTGCCACATTTTTGCAAAATTGTTCTCTTTCCATAGACCCGTTTCCACCTTGAAATTCCACGCCAACGTGTGCTCGGTTGCTATTACCCCACGTCCGTTGCATCATTAAGCCGACTAGGATGTATCACTTCTATAAATCTATTTATATTTCATTATATACAATGTAAAGTTCCACAGGGAAACGTGTATTGCTGAATGTTGCCATGTCGCATTTTCTTTAAACACTCCAGGCAAAAAGGACTACTTAGTTTCATCGCAGTTAAAAACTGGCGTGCCTTTGTGCTTTGCATGAGTTTTCGCTGTTACTTTTGTGTATTTAGGCCTTTATTTGAAATATTTCTAACCCCCATCTTTCTCCCCAAAAGGATTCAAGGTATTTGTATGTGTGTGTTGTTTTTTTTTAAGCACAGCTTTTTAAGGATGCCAGCTGCCCTTTGGAAGGAGAAAAAATAGAATAGAAATAAGGGAACAGCATAATAGAATAGCACTTTATGGTCATTGCAACGAGGGGAGCAAGAACGCTAAAAGTGCCGTCCACTGCATCGATCGCTTCGATATCAAACTCCAAAACATCAAAATACAGCGGTAGAAATATTTTAAATACCCCTCTTTTTTCCAGCCGATAAGATGTCCCTGTGTTACGAGACGCCCCTCACTTTTCCAACCCAAAATTAAAAGCTTCACAACTACACAGTTCTCTTCTCGGCTTAATCTCATGTATAAGACAACCCTCTTTTTTTTCTTTTTAGTTTAACTGTTTTAGACAAAAATATAGTCATACGTGGAAAAACACTGCATTGTGGGACAGGTCATTTTTCAAGCAAAAGTCTAAAGAGCCGGTCGTTCTTAGGAGGGGATGAAACCTGCAAAAGGGGGCGATTCGGATTTTTTACAGCGACTGGACCCGCGTAGAACCAACAGTGTGTATAACATAAAATCTGTACAACATAAAAAATTCTGGAGATAGGGGGGAAATTTGCTGAACAGAATCGCTTACGGGGCGAATCCGTACAGCATTCTATTAGTTATTTTTCCATTTGTTCTCATTTTTGATTTGTTAAAGCATTTTGATTTTTTTGTATTTGTGCTTATTTGTTTATTTGTTTTTTTTATTGTGATGATTTGATTATTTGGTTTGACTGATCAGTTTTTATTTTTTATTTTAAGTTGTTTAATCTGGTTTTATATTTTGTATATGTTTGTCAACCGCCCAGAGTAGCTTTTTTTTGCTAGATGGTTGCAGTATATAGATCAAATGAATAAATAAATTAAATAAAACATAAAAATGGTCGTGATGATGGATGACTCCATTTGAAATGCCTTCCTAGGGGAAATGTGTATAGAACTGTACAGAATCCAGTAGCCATGACTCAATGTCCAGATAAACTCACCTGGAGGACGGAGAATCTTCACAGACATGTACAGAATTTCATTTGGAATGAATTAATTCCTTGATACAAGGGGCCACTCTATGTTTTAGGAGCCTCGCTTTTAATGCCGGAATGTTCTAGCAAAGTTGCATCACTTGCGGGGAGCGCGCGCGGGAGGGGGGGGGAGCCTAGATGAATTCTTAAAAGATGGCTACGAAGCGCACCGGCCGCGTTCGCCCCTTCCGGCCACCACCCCACCCCACCCGGCCGCGTCGGGCCTTACCCTGGAGGTACAGATGACTTCTCGAAGGTTGATGTTCATCCAGTTGTCGCAACTGACCAAGTGGCCGTTGTAGGTTTCTCCATTCTTGAGCTCCACCAGCTGGAAGAGGGAAAGAGAAAAGTCTTTATGGGGGAACTGGAGGGCCGGCCAGCCTATCAGGCGGATCTCCCCACGGTCAGAAGGGGCTTGTAACGCCACCATGTCCAAGCCCCGTTTGCTTGGTCCATGTCGGTCCGATCCCTCGGGAAACCACCCCCTGGAGCCAACGTTGATGACATTCCGGTGCTGGGTAAAAACCTTCCTGTTCCTGTTTTTTATTTATTTATTTATTTATTTATTTATTTATTTATTTATTTATTTATTTAACTTCTATGCCACCCACTACCCAAAGGTCTCTGGGCGGCTTACCATCCAAATAATTTAAACAATTTAAAATAGTTAGAAGTAAAATATCAATAAATCATCAAGCAATAATAAAAAAAAACACATTACACTAAAAACATTATCCTAAAATTGTCCTCAGCAGACCCGCAACCTATATTGTATCAATTAAAAACCTTCTGGAACAGGAAGGTTTTTACCTGGCACCGGAATGTCATCAGTGTTGGTGCCGGGCGGATCTCGATCGGGAGGGCATTCCATAGCTTGGGAGCAGCTGCCGAGAAGGCCCTGTTCCTACAAGAAATCCTTCTCACCTCCTTGAGGGATGGCTCTTTCAAAAGGCCCCCCCTGGCTCGATCTTAATTGCCGGGTAGGCTCGTATGGAAGGAGGTGGTCCTTCAGGTATCTAGGTCCTAACTGATGATTGTGGGTCCCCGATGGTGATTTTAGTGTAGTATTTTAATATAATGCCATTTATTGGCTTTAAACGTTTTATTGTTTTCATTTTATTGCAATTTGGATGTTTCAATTGTCTGAATTGTTTGTTTTGATTGTGAGCCACCCAGAGACCTTTGGGTAATGGGGGGCATACATGCTATACAAATAAATAAATAAATATTTGGAATTCTTGGGACAACTTCCCTGGGCTAAGAGGGTTGGGAGGAAGGTGGGCCGTCCCCCAAAACCGGGGCCAGGAACGGCCATCTCCCCTCCCCCCCCACAAAAAAATAACAAAACTGCCAGTTTTTTCTTCCCATTTAAAAAAAAGAAATTATTTTGAATATTTTCACCCCGCCTTTCTCCTTGGGAAAATGACTCAAGGTGGCTTACAATAAAGAGGGACAATGTACAGCTCAGAATATGTAAGACCTATTCAGATTAAGAACAGGGAATTAGGAGAGGCCTCTTAGATCGTTAAAAGGTAACATTAAAAGTGGCAAGGAGCACACCAAAAGAAAAGAAAAATCCATTATGAGGGATGGAAACTAACAGGGAAATCAGTGTTGTTCTTATGAAATCGGTCAACGCAATCATGTAGGGGTAATTGATATAAGTCACAGAAGTCAATAGGCCCTTATTCATTTTTTTTGCTTCTGGGTTTGAGGGGAAAAAGAGCATCCCCCTCCCCCCAAAAATTATGGTTTTAGAAAGAAGTACACACACACACACACACACACACACACACACACACACACACACACACACACACACACACCGCACACACACACCCATCACTCACCATGGGGTGGTTCTGTGCCGTCTTCAGCAAAGAAAGCGGAAGCTGGAAGAGAAGTTTTGAGACATCAACTTTCACAACACAAGGACCCACAACCGTCGCTTTGGGACAGTTCGACTGGCCGTATTCCACAGGGTTGGCCGTCGCCTTATTTATTTACATTTTTTTTTTCACTGAAAGGATGCTGGGTGCTGTGTTCCCTCCCCATAAGGATGCTGGGTGGTGCAGTCCCTCCCTTCAAAAGGATGCTGGGTGCTGTATTCCTTCCCCAAGAGGATGCTGGGTGCTATAGTCCCCCTTAAAAAAGGATGCTGGGTGGGGCAGTCCCTCCCCTCAAAAGGATGCTGGGTGCTATAGTCCCCCTTAAAAAAGGAGGCTGGGTGGTGCAGTCCCTCCCCTCCAAAGGATGCTGGGTGCTGTATTCCCTCCCCAAAAGGATGCTGGGTGCTATAGTCCCCCTTAAAAAAGGATGTTGGGCAGTGCAGTCCCTCCCCTCAAAAGGATGCTGGGTGCTGTATTCCTTCCCCAAGAGGATGCTGGGTGCTATAGTCCCCCTTAAAAAAGGATGCTGGGCGGTGCAGTCCCTCCCCTCAAAAGAATACTGGGTGCTGTAGTCCTGCTTAAAAAAGGATGCTGGGTGCTGTAGTCCCGCTTAAAAAAGGATGCTGGGCGGTGCAGTCCCTCCCCTCAAAAGGATGCTGGGTGCTGTATTCCCTCCCCAAAAGGATGCTGGGTGCTATAGTCCCCCTTAAAAAAGGATGCTGGGTGCTACAGTCCCTCCCCTCAAAAGAATACTGGGTGCTGTAGTCCTGCTTAAAAAAGGATGCTGGGTGCTGTAGTCCCGCTTAAGAAAAGGCTGCCGGGTGCTGTAGTCCGCCCCGAGAGAGGATGCTGGGTGTTGTAGTCCCCCCGGAATCTGGCCAACGTTCCCAAGCCCTGGTTCAGCCCCGTCCGCCCGGGGGAGACCGACCACTGGGGCCCAGGGCACCCACCCACCCACTGTCCCCAGTAGGGTCCCCAGTAGGGCTTCCTCGCGAGTAAGGAGACCCTCCTTCCCGCCCTCGCCGCTCACCATGCTTCTGGGCTCCGAAACGCCGCCAAAGCCCCGCCCTTTCCCGGTCTCTGGTTTCCCCTCCTCCCCCCTCCACACACACCCGGAACGACTTCCGGCCCCCGGCCCCCCTCCTCACTTCCGCCCGCCTGTGATTGGCCGGCTCAGCCCGCCTGGCAGCCAATCACAGCGCGCTCCTCGGCCGCTCGCCAAGGGGAGGCCGGCCGCCGTCCCAAGCGCCAAGCGGCGCGGGCGATGACGTAGGAAAAAAGGGGGCGGGGCCCGCATGGTGAACGACCGGTAAAGGGGGCGGGGCCTCTCCCTCTCTCTCTGGGCGGAAGCAGCCACGGCGGGGGGCGGGGGGGGAGGGAGGGGCCTTCGCTGTTCAACTCTTAAAGCCATGAAAGCGGCTGTCCTCCTTAAGACCGTAAGTGCCAGTGGAGGACAGGGAAAAAAAAGGGACGGCCTGCTGCGAGGAACTCTGTAGGGCGCCCAAGATTTTAGGCCCAAAGGGAGAAATCAGATGCCTGCTATTGATGATGATGATGATGATGATGATGATGATATTTTAGCTGGGCTCCTGCTTTTTGCCCTTTGGTATCCTACGAACCCCCAGAATGCCTCGGCGTTTGGGGCTAGAGGAGGGCGGGCGGGGAAGGTCATAGAGACCGGTGCTTTTGGGCCGTTCTTTGGGGAGCCGCTCTAGCCCCTTCCTTTCTATGGTCCTGGAAGGCGTGAGCCGGAACGAACCCCACCCCCTTTAAATGTGTGTTTGTGTGTGTGTTTGTGTGTGTGTGGAGACGCTCTAGCTCTGCTTCTAGCCCTGCCTCCGAGGGCACTCGTTGGTTGAAGAAGGCCGGGCGCGACGCAAGGTGGGGCGCTCTGGGCCTTTAACTCTATCTCCTCCCTCTCTTCCCTCGGCCTGGAGGGGTTGGGGTTGGGGGGCGTGGCCCGCGAGGAAGGGAGGCGTGCCCCGGGTGACGTCGCCGGGGGGGAGAAGGGCCTCCCTCTCCTCCTCCTCCGCCACGCCCCCTGAGTGGGCGGGGCTGCCGTCGGGGGGCGGGGCGCCGCCTAAAGCGGTCCGCCACTCCTTCAGTCCCGTCAGTCGCCTCCAGGGTCCCGGCCGGGGAGGTGGCTCGGGAGACGGAGGTGGGGGGCGGGGAGGGGGGGGCAGCAGCATCGCCATGGAGGAGAAAGCCCGGCGGCCCGTGGTGGTGGTGACGGGTAAGGGGTGGAGGGGAACCCACGGGTTGGGGGGGGCGGAACCTTTGAGACGGGGGAGGAGGCGGCGGGAGGGAGCCAGAAAGCGACGGACCCCCCCGTTCTCTCCCGAAAGGGGGGGGGACAGTATTTGAGGGTGGGACTTCGTTCCCCCGCCAAACCCTCCCCTCCCGGGCCCCATGACCCCCCCGCCAAGGGTTCCGCCTTCCTTTTGGTCCCCCCTTTTTTTGCTGGGGGGGAGGAATAAATCTTTTTTTTGGGGGGGGGAATCTTTTCACCCTCCCAGCTCCCCTGGTGGGGGGGAGCAAAGAGGGAGGGGCTGGGAGGGTAAAAAAAAAGATTCCCCCCTCCCTCTTTGCTCCCCCCCCAGACACACACACCTTTTTTCCTCAACAAAACTTTTCCTCCTGTCCCCTTGGAAGTCCAAAACCTTTTTTTTAAAAAAAAGGAAAAGCAAGACTTTTTAGAGGTCCTCTCTTATGGGAGAGGATGACCTTACTCTCTTCTCTCCTCCCGCCCCCCCCAGGAATATACAACTTCCCCATGACATTCATTAATAGAAAGGTTATGAATGAGCCCTGCCTAAGTCCCCTCTAAAAGTCACAAACCCCACTTTTCTTTTTTCCAAGAAGAAAACTTTGATGTCCAGTTTGAATTTACTTCCCCCCCCCTTTCCCACTACTTTTCAGCAATATGTAATTTCCCCATGACATTATATTTAGCCCTGCTTAACTATCCCCTACTTTAAAAAAAAGCAACTTTTTTCCAGTGGGTGGAAAAAGTTGCTCAGTCCCCACCCCTTTTCAGAAATAACATATATAAGTTCCCCGTTATAATTAATTTATAGGGGAGCGAAGTGTTAATTAGCCCTGCCTCTCAGGCTCCTTGGCCTGATCCACCAGGACGGTCAAGAGAATCATGGACTCTGGACGGTGACTCAACAGGCCCACCCCACCCCCCGCTTTCCGTTTCTCACCTTTAAATCAGGTCCCTTTCTCTTCTAATCTGTTTTTTTTTCCCCTTCCCTGACTTGATCTTTGCTCCTCAGAGGAGCGCCTTAAGACACTCCGTCCAACGAAGAAGCAATGTCTCCCTGGACTTATCCGTAAACTCCTGGTTCCCTTCCTTTGCTTACCTTCACCTATCGGGCCCTCAAAACCTGCGGCAAGAACGTTCAGGGCTACCAGGTCTCTTTCGGTGGTGGTGGTGGTGGTGGTGGTGGGGAGAGTGTTCAGGAAATCTCCATGGTGTGTAGTAGACATTAACTTCGGAAGTGACTTTTTTTTTTGAGGGGCTGCTGTCCCTCTGAAGGGCCGTGGGCTGCCCTAGGTAGGATGAAGTAATTTAAAAAAAGGGTGGGGGGGTGTTCAGCTATATGGCCATCAAAAAAATACAAATGCAAGAGTCGACTACAGGGGATACCTTTATAGGCCACTAATAACAACAAAAAAATCATTGTGAGCTTCCGAGTGCCACACGCTCATCTAGGTAGGGTGATGGCTGATGGGTGTGCCAGCTGTTGGGTGTGCAAGGTTGGGGAAAAAGGGACCTTTAAGTGCTGGGCTTTAAAGTGATGTTTGTCAAGCGTGACCTCCAGCGGTGACGTGTGCGGTTTAGGGGAATTCATAGCCATCACCCAGGTCTGCTTGTCTTCTGGCGTTGTCCATTTTTATGGCAATCGTTCATAAACTTTTGTTTAACACCAGACCTTAGCTTGCACTGGTTGCCTTCACTTACCCTCCTCAACATGAAATATAAATATATTAAAAATCCCTCAAGGCCAGAGTAGGGTGCCTGAGAGCTGCGTTTCTACACAGTTTGTCTTGGGGGGGGACACACCCAGGGGCATCTGGTCTCTCTCCTTCTGCACACACTTGTGGGGACTTTGTATGTTCCCTGCAGACACTGGGACTGCCGAGTTTGAAAAATCTGAAGTCGGAGGAGCAGCCCTCGCCCCATCCCTTACATTGTGTGTGTATGCGCGCATGTGTCGATAGACAGACAGGCTCACACACACACACACACACCCCAAGAGGGTGTCTGGAATGTAGCCACTGCTCCTGAGATCCTGGATCCGCGAGACCCTGCGGTCGCAACCAGGTCTGGAAAAACAAAAAACCAAAGCCCCCAGCCTAGCTTCTCTCCCTGATGTACTTTCAGCCCCTGGGGGAGTCGGTGTGTGTGTGTGTGTGTGTTGTCGGCGGAGGTGGCGGTGGGGATCAGAAACCGTCAGCTGTGGCCGAGAGGAGGGGCCGTGGCGTGAAGTTATGGGAAAGTGGTGCCCCATCTTGAAAAGGCTTGTCCAGACACAAAAGGACAGGATGGGGTGGGGGGGCAGGCGGGGTGGGAGCGCTCCCACTAGCCTGCCGGAGGAGGAAGAAAAGGGGGGGCAAGCGCTTGTCTTGGGAAACATGCCACCTGCCGTGACCCATCAGTTGTGCCGCTGGGATGGCCTTCGTTGGGGCTGCCAGGGGCCCTTCGTCCTGGGCAGCGGGCAGGGACGCCAGACAGAAGGGGGCTGCCCCACGGGGACATCCTCCGTGGCCCTCGGTTCTCGCATACCTGTGGAGCTGCGTTCATGAAGGCCCACCACCCCACCCCGGCACATGGATTAGAACCTATTTCTTGGGGGAAGGGGCCTCTTTACAGAGCCTGGGTTGTCAGCACGAAACACCCCCCCCCAAAAAAAAACACCCCACACCCACACCGCCAAACAGCCCCAGACAGTCCCTTACAAGACTGAGGAAGCTGCTTGGATGAGCAGCGAAACGTTTCTATCTCTCAAAAAAGAAGTCCAGTAGCCATGACTCAACTTCCAGACAAACTCACCTGGAGGACTGAGAATCTTCACAAACCCTACATGACTTGGCTTTTCAGCCGTGAGATAATTCCGTAACGAAGCCGTGCGGGAGGGAGCCACCGGGTTTCCTCCACCTCTTGGCCCTCTGGAGGCTCGTCCCGACCAGAGAGACGCCGAAAAGACCCTGCCTGGTTCCTATCAGGCAGCCCCACGGCCCCGTGTTGTTCGAGAAGGGTTGGGATGGGGTGGCCAGGCGGCCCCCTTTCTCTTCGCCGGTGCCACTCTGCCGCAGGCAGGCACTGGTTGGACTCGACACCATGCCGGTTGTTTTTAATTGAACTTTTGGGCGGGTGGGTGGGGAACCCATGCAGAGCATTCGTTTGCGAAGATTTAATTTTGAAACCGAGACGGCGGATTCCTTCCCCAGGGAGAGAAAAAGAGGGCCTTTTTGGATTAGAAAGTGTTGATGTTTTTTTAATTTCACCCCAAAACAGAGAGGCAAACGTATCCTTGTTTTTATAGCAGGCACCCCCTTTGGGGTATGTTGCAAACCCGCCCTTGCATGTGGGGCTCATTCCACCCGTTTCACAAATTTCGTTTCGCTCCCTCCCCAGCGCTTTCCTGGTTTTTATCTGCGAGAGCGTGCGTGTCTTCTGACCAGCGTTTTTTGGGGGGGAGTTTTCTTCCCTCTGGATCCACGCCTCCTGCAAATATACAAAATCAGGCATACTTCCCACATTTAACGGACCTTTCTTTTTTAAGGGTGTGTGAGAGAGAAAGACAGAGAGGGCTCTGGTGGTTAAACAGAAAGAAACTTGGTATGTTTGCGTGTTTTTAGAAGCTTCCCCAAGCAGCCTTACCGGGGGACTTCGCTGTGGTGACTTCAGGCCATGTGCCCAGGAAAATAACAGCAAAAGTGTTTTTTTAAAAATAGGATGAACCGGAGGGGGTAACAGATCTTTTCCACTCCTGATTTTGTTTCCAAACTTTATTTCCTGGTTCATTGCAGAGCGTTGCACCATGTCCCACCCACTCACCGGCTGGCCGGCCGGCATGCCAGCATGGCCACAAGCCACCTCTTGGGGCCTGGGGTGGTTGCAATATCCTTCATTGCTTGTCTGCCTCTTTGGGGGGAACCCATAAGGCAGTGATGGCAAACCTATGGGCACGGGTGCCCAAGGTGGCCTTCGGAGCCCTTTCTGTGGGCACCCGATATCGCCCCTTCATAGTCACCTGTATACTGTAGTGGCACTTTGCAAAAATAAAATAAAATACAGTGGTACCTTGTATAAAGGAATTAATTCATTCCAAATGAAATTATGTTAAGCAAATTTTCCTTTATACAGATTCCCATAGGAATGCATTGAAAATGGAGTAATCCCATTTTTATGTTGTACGGATTTTCCCCATAGGCGATTATGTTAAGCAAATTTCCCCCTATCTCTGGAATTTTTTATGTTGTACAGATTTTATGTTATACAAGCTGTTTGTTATACGAAGGTCCACTGCAGTGGGTTTTGAATTGCAGTTTGGGCACTCAGTCTCTAAAAGGTTCGCCATCACTGCCATAAGGAAACGGGGGGTTGGGGGTTGGTTGGTGTTAATGAAAAATCTGAGAGACAACCCCCCACACACACACGTCCCACTCGAGGTATTTAAAAAAAAGAAGATGAATCCTCCTTGTTCGGTCAGAGCAATTACGGATTCTCCTGTTAACGAAGTTAGTCATTAAGAGAGCGAAAGCTGAGGAGGGTCACAGGTTGGACTCTGTGTGCCACCCAGAGGGGAAAAGGCCCAAGTGTGTGTGTGTGTGTGTGTGTGTGTGTGTGTGTGTGTGTGTGTGTGTCTAAGTGTAACCTGGCTCTTTGCCCCATTACCAGCATTGTCAAGATGACCCGAAACAGCCCGGTTCAATATGTCCTTCCACGCTGATGCATCTGGGGCCACCCCTGAAAAAAAATCTCCTTCTGTCGTTCCAGGGTTTGGTCCGTTCGGGGAACACTCTGTCAACGCCAGCTGGATCGCCGTTCAGGTAAAAGTCAGAACTTTGCGGGGGGGGGGAGTCCTTACAGAATGGCCACCAACCCCTCTCTGTGTGTGTGTGTGTGTGTGTGTTTGTAAATGACAGTAATAACAGGATCCGTTCGCCCGGCTAGAACGCCCTTTGAGGTTCAAGGAGTCAATCTATTTAAAACGCCTATGGCTCAGTCACCGGCCGCGAATACAGTGGAACCTTGACTTACGTCATTAATCCGTTCCGGAGGTCTAGACATAAGTCAAACGTGCCTTAACTCAAAACGAACTTTTCCCATAGAAAGTAATGGGAAAGTGGATTAATCCATTCCAGATGATGAAAAAGACCCCCGAAAACAGCAATTTAACACAAATTTGACTGGGATAGGAGATTCCTTCCGGGGATGTAAATGAAATGTCTCTTCAAAAAGAGGAGGAGGCAGTGGAATTATAGTCCACAAGTTATACACCTCCAATTTTTAATATTCATAGCAACAATGTCTAACATTTAAGTTTTACTGATTTTTAACCTGACGTTCCAAGTTCTGAACAGCTCTATGCTTACCATTAGAGTCCCACAACTGTACAGCTCCCCAACTAAAATGCTTCCATTGTGGACCAGACTTCTGCCGCCAGATTTTTTTACAAGACTGAGCCGACTGTCTAACCAGCGAGGCCAGCCCCGAGCTCCCGGCCCTTCTTCTCCTCCGGCAGCAGCGGCGGCTTCGGTGAGGCCGAGGACCAGCTCCAGGTGCTCTGAGCTGGCCTCGCTGAAGCCGCCGCTGCTGCCGGAGGAGAGGAAGAAAGCAGGAGCAGTTTGGAGGTGGCAGCAGTTGGGTCGTGGCTGCCGCCCGATGCCGGTGCCTTGCGCCGGGGCTCCGAGCTGTAAGTCAAAGCCTGCGACTCAAGTCAAACAGGCCCCTTCTTGCCGCAAGTCAAATATGCTGCAAGTCAAGCGGCCTGTAAGTCAAGGTTCCACTGTAATTCTCAGCGGCAGGCGACCAGGGCAACATGATTTTTTTTTAAAGAGTGCATGTGTGTTGGGAATTATTTTAGGCCATGATTTCGAAAAGGTCTGTTTGTGGGCGACAGAGGTCTTATCCAGAAAAGATCCTGTCCAGCAAATGATAAGAGTTTCTGGGACTGGGTCATGAGCGAGGACCCCCCCCCCCACGGCCACCCCCAAGGGTCTGTCCAGGTTGGTCTGACTTCCGTGTTTCCGAGGTGTGAAAGAGCCTCTGCGAGATCCGTCCTCCTCGCTACCTCCATGAGGGCTAGGAACTTGCGTGGGTTTCCTTTCCTGAAACCAGTGGCGCTTCAAAGCCGGGCCTTCTTAAGTCCAAGGAGCCAAGGAGGTGCTCCATGTATGTGTGTGTATGGGAGAACGGGATTCGAAACTCCCCATTTCTTCCCTAATGGGGAAGTTCCAGGCTTCTGCTTGCGCAACGCTGCACCTCCATCAGGTCTAGGAACTTGCCGTGCATTCTTTATCCTTCCCTTCCCCCTCCGTTCCAAAGGAAGCCAGGGTCCTGCACACGCTGGGGTGTCAGTGTCGTGCTTAAGAGCCGTGCCTGCTTGCCACCCATTTCACAGTCTGTCGCTTGAACCTAAGAACCTAAGAAGAGCCCTGCTGGATCAGGCCAAAGGCCCATCTAGTCCAGCTTCCTGTATCTCACAGCGGCCCCACCAGATGTGTTTGGGAGTGCATGAGACTAGATATCTGTCTCCTGATCCCACTCCCCCCTGCCTCTGGCCCTTGAAGGACCCTGGTTTTAAGCCTGGAGATGATACGTCTCCCATCATGGTTTGTCACCCGGGATGGACTTTTCCTCCAGGAATCTGTCCAATTCCCCTTTTGAAGGCATCCAGGCCAGATGCTATCACCACCTCCTGTGGCAGGGAGTTCCACAGAACTCCCCCCGCCCCCTAAAAAAAAAAGCTTTCAAATTAAACCTCCATGGCTCCCACGAAGGGGCGTTAGCTGATCAAAGGACCGCTTGCGCTTTGGTGTTTGTCTCTCTCTCTCTCTCACACACACATAAATGCAACATTCCTCTCAAGTTCTTTGCCCCGGTGGCAAAGGGAAGGGCGTGGAACCCACAACAGCTCCGTTTCAATTTAGCGCGCGTTTTGTTTCTCAAGGCGTCGATGAAATTCTCCCCGATTTTCCTGTTGATAAATTCCCGCCCAGGCGGCCGAGAAAGGGGCTGGCGCGGGTTCGAAAGAGGGGGACCGGCCCGTTCCATGCTTTGGGTTCTGAAGCACTCCTGAAGTAAAGAAATACGCTTTCAAATTCCTTCACGTGTTTCTCCCCCTCAGAAACTCAAACGGTGCCCGACCTCTTGTTTGGTAGCCCCGCAAATTATCTCATTTTCCTCCTTCTGCAGAGAAAATCGTGTTTGTTCATTTTGCTTCAAATGGTTTTTCTTTTAACCGTCCCTTTCGCCTTCAAAAAAAAAAACAGGCTCCGGGGAGGTTTGCAACATTAAAAGTCAATATTTATAAAGAGTAGAAATGTTGCACTTTAAAAAGCACCAGAGAGGAAACGAAAGTAACACCGGAGGACACATTCAGAGCAGCAAGGCACAATAATGCATTCACAACAACAACAACAACCCCTTTTAAAAAGGATTTGGCTTGCCGCAGGACAGGCCAAGACGGGGCTCAGCCCGGCCTCCAGTGGCAGGGAGTTCCACCATCTGGGAGCCGCCACCGAGAAGGCCCAGTCCCCCTCCCACACACAAACACACTCTAACCCTGTTTTAAGGCGACGTGCACCCATTTCACAGCCGGCACCGTGTGTGTGTGTGTGTGTGTGTGTGTGTGTGTGTGTGTGTGTGTGTGTGTGCGCGCGCGCGCCTTTGGGACCCAGGCTCTCTGAGTTTCCATCTCTTGCTTCTCCGATGATGACGGATTAGATCAGGGCGGTCCAAGCGTTGGCCCTTCCAAATGTTTCGGACCACCACTCCCAGAAACCCAAGCCTGTATGGACAGTGACCAAGGACGGTGGGAGTTGTGGTCCAAAACCTCTGGAGGACCAAAGTTTGGACACCCACTGAATTGGATGATTAAAGACGTCCCGTCCTTGGCAACAGAAAGACGGTCCCAGTTTTTGGGGTGGCCCGGAGACGGGTCCTCAATCGATGCTGTCCTTAAACGCCTTGAAAACACCCTTTTTCTCAGTGGGCAGCCCCTTCCACGCGGGCCTGCTGCAGGGCCTTGAAACCACCACCACCACCACCACCCAGTAGGACGTGGCCTACACATTTAGGAAGGAAAAGGACAAGAAAGGTTAGAGAAAAGAGGAATTTGGGGGGTTCCAACCCCTCCGCGTCCACCTCTCGGGCCTTGGATTTGGGTTCCAGGGTTCGGGGAGAACGCTTGGGTCCTGACGGTTAACGAGGAACATTTAGCACGAGAGCTGCTGGAGAAGCCAAGGGGTTAATCCCACCATCTGATTACAGGGGGATTAATGACCAGAGGTTGAGGGGTTCAATTCCCTGGTGGGGCCTCCTTGGCACAGAGCTAGGCTGGATGCAGGGCTGTGGCGTCGGAGTCGAGGAGTCGGAGGAAATTTTGGGTACCTGGAGTCGGAGTCGGCAAGCAATGCTCCGACTCCGACTCAATTTAGATTGGAATTTTTAAAAAAAGCAAGTTTAAATGTCCCAATTCACAAAAAGTTATAATTACTGACTTCTCTACTGTAAGAATAAAGACCAATGCATGCAGTGCCTCCGGTAACCGCAAAACGAACACGTTAAGTGACCGTGAAGAAGCATGCTTTTCAGGTGCTTCCCTATATGGCACGCAACGCACAATGAGGAGCGGCAATACTTATACTTTCCGTAGAGTTGTGTTTCTGCTGTTACGCAGCGCCCATGGGTAACCTAGCCTCTCACGGATAAGGGATTAAGTAAATATGTTTTTTCCAGGACTAGAGACACTTGTATAAGGGAAGGGAATGGAGGGCCTATAGTTCAAGGAATGTATAAAATACATTCGCATATTAATACAGAGGAGTCGGGGAGTCGGAGTCGGAAGTACAAAAAAAAAACCCTTAGGAGTCGGAGTCGGAACATTTATCTACCAACTCCACAGCCCTGCGCAAAAGTGTCCACCGGGATGTGGGTTTCGCTCCTCTCCAGCCTCGGAGAGTCTCGGATGACTTCAGACAAGAGCCGGCCGGGCAGCCCGCTTTGGAGCCTGCGTAAGGGGTGGGGGGCCCATTGTGTGCCGTCCCAGACAGGCCCTCCGTGGCGGCGGCGGCAACGCCGGCGTGGACACAAAGCCCCCTGTCTGCCTTCTCCAGCCCCAGACGGGTTGTGATCTGCATTTTAATAGACGGGGATGGGGGGGTAGATAAAAAAAATCAATTAAACCCTCTCGGTTAAATCCACCCTGAGCCGGGTTCTTGAGGTTTATTGCCTCTCCCGGCTTGATCAGACTTCCTAAAACCTCAAAACAGAGGAGGAGGAAGGGGTAGGAGAGTGTCGGATAGATGGAGGCATGGTCCAATTGTTTTCTGCCTTTGGAGGTTTTCTCCTCTCCCGACGGCCAAGCGTTGAGGCTCAGATTTGAACTTGTGTGGGATAAAAAAAATCTTAGTTGAATTCTGCAACCGGTGGGGGTTGCGTCGTCGTTAGGCCTCCTATGGGTTTGTTTTCGTTGAGGGACTGCCCTCCAAATGCACATTTTTATTTTTATTTTTGACCCCAAGTTTGGTGGCTGCACCCGGACGGACGTCCGCCAGGGTAGGCCATGGCTTGGCCCGAGAGTTATCATTCCTGGGGAAGCTTGCATTTTTTGCGGGGGGGGGGGACTGGATGGAGAGCCCCCCCCCCCACACACACACGCAAACTGGGATGTATTTTTCCAGCACTCGGTGTACGTCTTAGGAAGGAGAAAGAAGGGGTTGCTGGACCCACCGGGTTCCCCCCTCCCCAATTCCCTCTTTTTGATCCCCTGAGGTGGGGCCGGAGGGAGGTCAGCATGCCCCCCCCAGGCGGACAGTCGCTGTCGGGGCGTCTAGACAGACCAGATAAGGATATTAGAAAAATCACAAAGCAGGCCATTGTGAGAGGAGGCTGGGGGAATCGGGTGCGCACACGCACACACGTTTTGTGTGTGTGTGTGTGTGTGTGTGTGTGTGTGTGTGTGTGTGTGTGTGTGTGTGTGTGTGTGTGTGTGTGTGTGTGTGTGTGTGTGTGTGTGTGTGTGTGTGTGTTTCCCCGCCCCGCTGCTGCTGCTGCTGATGATGATCCATTGGCCTGGTGGTACACCCGTCAGCCGATAAATCAGTTTGTCTGGGGGCCCCAGGGAACTTCTTCCCACTGCCCCCCCCCCCAAATAAAACCCCTCTTTAATAAAATCACAATAATAAACACTAGGGCTGTTTGCAAAACTCATTTGTGTTTTTTGTTTTGTTTTGTTTTGTTTTGTTTGCCAACAGTTGCAGGACGCATGTTTTGAGGTCTCATTTTTTCCTCCTTATTTTTTGCTGGCTTGTTTTGTTAAGTTTCTGAATTTTTTTAAAAAAGAAGAAAGATGTGAAGGTTTAAAAAAAAAAAAAACTCTGCGTTTTGATGGACTGAACCAGGTTTTGAGAAGTGGGTTTCGGCCCTCAGCGGACTCAGGGCTTGTTTCCAGGGCGTTGCCAAGCCTTTTACTTGGTGGAATTGTTTATTTTCATTTATTTTCTATTTCTTTTTGGGGGGGGGTCGATTCTGGGAACAGTCAGGAGTTCAAATCCCCCGCTTTGGTGCTTCCTTGACAGTGACCCGTAGGGCAAACCTTTTAGGCACGAGGGCCCAAACGGCGATTCCAAACCCACTAATCATTCGCCAAGTACCAATAGAGCCATTTAACCTGGATCCGGGTGGCTGTGAAGGGGCGATGTCGGGGTGCCCGCAGAAAGGGCTCCGAGGGCCACCTTTGGCACTCCCCCGTGCCATCGGTTCGCCAACGCCGGGGTAGAGGATGACACCCTGGGGAAAGGGGCACATCCATCTGGAGATGCCCCCACCCCCCCTTTTTTTATGCCGATGTTGGAAATGCTGCTTCTCTTCCCAAACATCGCTTAAGACTAAACCTCCCCCAGATTAAAATCTCCTTTTTCTCTCTGCTCACCTCTCTTCTTTTGTTTTTATTTTTTTATTTTTGCTCCCTCCGCTTTTTCAGGAGCTGGAAAAACTCGGCCTGGGCGACGAGGTGGACCTGCACGTCTACGAGATCCCCGTGGAGTACCAGGCGGTGCAGCGGCTGATCCCTACCTTGTGGGAGAAACACAGTCCCCAAGTGAGTCAGAGGTGGGCCCGGAGGCTGAGCGACCCCTTCCCCAAACACACACACACACACACACACACACACACTTGGGCCTCGGGAGGGTTTTTGTCACCCAGGGCAGCCCCTGTCCCCTCCCAGTCTCTCTCTCTCTCTCTCTCTCTCTCACACACACACACACACAGAAACTTGGGCCTCGGACAACCCTCGTGCACCTTGGTCACAACGCCGGAGAGAGAAGGGTCCCCCGCCTCAGCCAACTGGGATTTAAAAAAAAAAGGTGTGTGTGTGTGGGGGGGGGGAACCACCAGAAGATCCGGGTCATGTCTCAGCTTTGTCGAGGAGGAGCTGGTCAGAAAATAAACAAATAAATAAATAAATACTAGGACCTTGCGGAAGAAGAGAGATTGCTGTTAAGCGGTATTTGCAGATCCAGACGGGATTCGAACTCGGTTCCGGTGGAAAAGAATAAGGGGTGTGTGTGTGTGTGTGTGTGTGTGTGTGTGTGTGTGTGGTTCAGCGATCACCTCGGGGGAAGGCCAGGCGCCCACCCTGGATTCAGGGCTTCCTCAGACGGTCCCAAGCCGTCCGTTTCTGTGTCCTGCCCGCCCCACCCCTGCCCCGCACGCACGCACGCAACCCCCCCCCCCAGTGCAGAAGGCTGGGCCTGTTCCTTTTGACCTCATCCTAAGAAGAATCTGGAAGTGGAGTCATGGCTACTGGACCAGTAGCCATGACTCCACTTCCAGATAAACTCCCCTGGATGACTGAGAATCTTCACAGACATATCCTAAGAAGAAACAGGGCCGTCTTCTCATTTTACGACAGGCTTTTAAAAATGTTTTCGGCTTCTGGGCTGTCTCGTGACCTCTTGTTTTGCTCCGCCGGCTCGAATGTAAAGGGCAGAACAACCCGCCAGCTTGGCTAATATGCTTAATTCGAGTTACGCCGATCGGCAGGAGTCTCTGGTTAGGAACGGAGGTTACGGGTCTTGGTTTTCCGCTGGATTTGGCCCCAAAGAGATTATAAAACACGGGCGGCGCTAAACAGAACACCATGGATGAGAAAGAGAGGTTTAGGGATGTTTGAATTAGTCGTCCTACCCTGTTTCCCCCCAAATAAGACCTCCCCTGAAAATAAGACCTAGTTACAGTTTGGCCTCTCGCCGAAATATAAGGCATCCCCCCCAAAATAAGGCCTCCTCAATAATAAGATAACAATAAACATGTACCGTATTCTTCTTCATGGAAAAATAAGACATCCCCTGAAAATAAGACCTAGCACATATTTGGGAGCAAAAATTAATATAAGACACTGTCTTTATTTTCGGGGAAACACGGTATACGTTTTCCCCAAGATATATTGTCTGGGGCTGCTGTTTATCACTGTTCTTCTTGAACCCGTTTCGTGGGCTGGTTTACCCCTCCTCCTCCCCCCCCCATTTCCAGCTCGTGGTCCACGTGGGCCTCTCCGGCATGGCCACGGCGGTGACGCTGGAAAAGTGCGGCCACAACGTGGGCTACCGGGGCCTGGACAACTGCCGCTTCTGCCCGGGCTCCCACTGCTGCGTGGAAGGCGGCCCCGAATGTATCGACTCCGTCATCGACATGGAGGCCGTGCACCAGAGGGTCTCGGCCCTCGGGCTCGACGTCGCCGTCACGGTTTCGAAGGACGCTGGCCGGTAAGACCGAAGGGAGGTTCAGGCTGGTTTCTCTCCCCCCCCCCCCCCCCGGGAAGGGGAGCGGACAAGCCGAGGAGTGTAGAAGTCCCTGGTTCTACTCCTGGCCTCCGTAGCTAGGGTGTATTTTGTAGCTGGTGTGGTTTTGGTTGGCTGCTTCGGCTTTGTTCTCGCTCAGCACCGAACCAGGGTCAGCTTCGGGCTGACGGCGGGCGTCTCCTTCCCTCCTGCAGGTACCTCTGCGACTTCACCTACTACCTGTCTCTCTACCAGAGCCGCGGGCGCTCAGCCTTTGTTCACGTGCCCCCGCTAGGGAAGCCCTACGACGCCGAGCAGCTGGGGCGGGCCCTGCAGGCCATCATTGAGGAGATGCTGAACGTCCTGGAGAGCTCGGAGGACACCATCGACTGCTTCAACGAACACTGAGGCCGCCACCCCCCCTCCCTGCGGCGTTCGTGAGCGTGGGGGATTTTTTCTCCCCACACCCCTCGCAAAAACGCTCTGCCTTCTCAGACTCTAAAAGCAGCAAGGGGGGGTCGGTGTCAGAGCGCCTGCGGGAAAGATGGGGACGAGGAACACCCCCCCCCAAGCCTCACGCCGAGGACGGTCCCTTCCGAACGGACCTGTTTCCAAGTCGGCTTCTGGAACCTGTTTATCCGTCTTCTTATTATGTTTTTCTTCCCTGCCGAATTCCCCCTCCCCATCCTTCCCGCCGCGGACAGAAGTTCGGAAGCCTCCCCCCACTCCCCGGTAACGACGTTTTGCTCCAACTGGAATTTGGGAATTGGCTCCCGGGGCCGAAAGGACGGTGCCGGGGAGACCCACCCGGACGGACGGCCGCCCTCCCGCCTGCGAATGTTTGGTTGATGAAAGCAACCCCAGGCAACGGTGGAAGGAAACACAGACACACGGACACGCAGCCGCCCCCCCGGGGAAATTGGATTAAAGCTCGCCCGGGCGCGCTCTGTATCCGGAACCCCGGCCGATGAAATGTGCATCTTAAGGGATGGGGGTCAATCTCAACCCCTTCCTTCCTTCCTTCCTTCCTTCCAAATATCTCGTTTTTAAGAGACGTTTTTGAAACACTGCCTTTCTCTCCCGGCGGGAGAACCACGTCCCCTTTGGGGGGGCCCAGTACCACATACCTCCTGCTCTTTGTTGTTCCCCCCCCACCCAAAAAAATAGCTGCCTCTTGGTTTTAGGGGGCTGTTGGGCCTTCTCCCGATGCCCCGATCCTTCCCGTGTCCCCCCAGTGCCTCGGGGGGGGGGGAGATAAATGCTGCTCAGATGCCTCCCAGTTCCCCTTCTTGGGGGGGGGAGGGTTCCCCAAGACCTCCTGTGCTAAGAAAGGCCGTCCGCTTTTAGGATCCGGGAGGGGGGGGCTGAGAGAGAGAGAGAGAAGCAGGAGTCTTAGAAAAACACCCAGAAAGATCAGCCCAATCTGGACTTTGTTTTTCCTCCGCTTTTGGGCCACTGGCGTTGCAGATTTGGCGACGGAGAGGGGGGGGCTGTGCTTTTCAGTGTGGGGGGGCGATCTCTCTGTCTCTCTCTCCCCCCCCCACCTCCCCGCTTTTTGTTTCCTTTTGACTCTTCTGGTGCTTGCAAGGGAAATGAGGAAAAACCCCACACACACCCCTATCCACACCCACACTCCTCGTGCCTCTAGAAACGTACGGAGCACTTTTCTAGGCCCGGTTGGCGTCCTGGACAGTTCGGTCGAGAGATTCTTTTTAAAAAGGAGAAGAAAAAAAGACTTGTTTTTTTGTTTTGTTTTGTTGTGTTTTGCAAACCACGCGTGGCAGTTTTGCTCTAAATCCCTGGTGGTTTTGGGTTTTTTTTTCCCCCAAAGGGGAGGGAGGGTGCCGTCTGTCCTTGCTTTGCCACCAACGGCAGGGGTGGAAGGCCGGTCCCGTTTGGACATGGAAACCGCCCCCGACTTTGCTGCAAAAGAAAACCAAGAACCCTGGTTGGGTCTTACAATCCGTCTCTGGAGCTCCCTTCTTCTTCCGCCGTCAACGTCTCCCGCCTTTTACGGGATTTAATCCTCGTTTTGGACGGCAGAACCCCGGCCGTGCCACGTTTAGTATCTCTCGGTGAGAGCCGCCACGTGTGGGGGTTTTTTTCCCCCACCCCACCCGCCTCCGAAACCTGGCAGAAATCTTACCCGAACAGAGAAGGATGTCAAGGGGCAGAGATGTGGGGGGTGACCTAACTGGGGGGGGGGGGGAGACTGTTTCCCAGTTAGTTCCTGGGCCAATAACACACTTTGACACACACACACCCAGCACCACCGCCCCGTGTTTGTCGGCCCTTGGTGTGTGTGGCAAGTTGGCTAACGTCCCCCCTGTTTCCGGCTAGTAACTTATTTTATTTAATGTTTCTTTGTAAACAGCTTTTTTTTTAATTTTAATTTTTATCTTAGCAAGGAGGAGGCCTAAAAGCAGCAGCACATGGTGCATAAAAGGGTTTTTTTGTGTGTATGTGCAGGGGGTAGCCATGTCTTTGGGGTGCATCTGAAGGTTGGTCCATCTTGCAAAGGCTTTTTTTCTTGTTTGTGGGGGGGGGGGCAGGTCCTAACTCGGTGGTTTCTTATCTTCTGAAAGAGATCACACCCGCTTGTGGGTTTTTTTTTAACCCCCTCACAAGACGGCTTTAGGTTTGCTAAGCCTGCAGCTACCAGAATATTTCAGCTCCATTTGCTTGATTCCGTCTGGTTATTAATGGCATTTAAAAAATTCAGTACCCCCACAGGATTCCCAAGATTACTCTTTATTACAGTGGGAGCCCCGTATCCGCTGATCCACTGACCCACGGTATGAAAATATTAGAAATATTAAAAGACTATACAGTGGAGCCTTGTATAACAAACAGCTTGTATAACATAAAATCTGTACAACATAAAATATTCCGGAGATCGGGGAAATTTGCTTAACAGAATCGCCTGTGGGCCAAATCCGTACAACATAAAAATGAGATCACTCCGTTTTCAATGCATTCCTATGGGAAATTTGTATAAAGGAAAATTTCCTGAACACGATTTTGTTTGGAACGAATTCCTTTATACAAGGGTAACATTGTTATATACCACAACCAGCCACTGGAGGGAACCAGAGATGCCGTTTAAAGTGTGTTTGGTATTATCTGCGTTTTTCGGCATCCGCTGAGGGGCCCTGTGGAGACAGGATCCAACTGTGTATAAAAGTGGAAACCTACTGTAAACACACACACACACACACCCAAAAATCTTGACAAATGCACCTTGGGAAACCTCTCTGTCCCATTCGAACACACGTAGACTTACCTTTACTGTACTTAGTTTTCTAGTAATTTGCCAGGCCGGCTTCGCGTGGCCAAGGGAGTCAAGAATCTACCAAAAGTGGACACTGGTTTTTATAGTGTCTGGGAAGGTCTGTTTGCAGAAACAAGTGCGTGCACCCTATTGCGTGCGTGCGTCCGTGTGTATCGCCACGTGCTACAAGGGTTTGCCAGTATCTCCATGGAAGTTGTGATGTCAACTTTCTCTCTCTCTCTCTCTGTCTTCTTCCTTGGAGGGTCAGACCCCATGATCTCTTAGGAGCCCCTCACCTCCTCCTCCTCCACCGGTCTCGTCTCCTCCTGTCCTTCCCCGCCTGCCTTGCTTTTAATTTTCGCCGAGTTGCTGTCCTTTTTTAACCTTCCTCACGGACCAGCTGCTTGTCCCCCAGGAAAATACACACACACACACACACACCGGCTTCCTCCCGAGCCGCACCGGTTTTTGCTCCGAAAACCAAGCGTCGTTCGGCCGTAGGAACCACAGTCTCGGCAGGACCGGTGTCTGCTGATTCACTTTTGCAGAAAATAGGAAAAGGGGGAAAAAACAACCCTCCCCAACCCTCCAAAAAAATCTTGGTATGCAAAGATGTAGTAGCCAGAACTAGCCACTGGAGGGAGCCAGAGACCAGGCTATGGGTAGCACTCACTCTTAAAATAGCGTTCTCTGGTATCCACGTATTTCAGCGTCCGCAGGGGGGCTGAAACCGACCCCCTGATGATAGGAGGGTGGTTTTTTTTTCAACCATCACCTCAGGAATCGCTTTCCGTTTAAGCTGCAGGCCGTCATTGCTGCCCCCACACCCCTCTTTCACGTTTCGCGTGCACCCCTTACGTGGCTAGCTAAGAAATGTTATTTTATGGGTTTCCTTTCTGGATTGTTTAAAAAAAATGATTTATTTTTAGGGGGACGTTTGTTTCTCTTTTTTTAAAAAAATCTTTTTTTATAGTAGCAAGCACTTACCTAAACTTTTTTTTCCTTTCTATATATAAAAATATTGCATTAAACTAATTTTATTTAACCTGTGAGAGATTAAATGTTTCTGCTTCTCTGTTGCCTCTTCCCACCCACCCCTCTTCTTCGTTTCTCTCCTTGGATTAAGTCCGCCGACTGGGTATGGCCACCATTCAAGGGGGAGAAGCGTCCCTCGGGTGGGTCCGCCGGATAGCTTCCTTTCCGAGCCTTCGTAATTAGGGCAGGCCTGGTTAACGAGATGTTGGAAAAATCCAAATATTTGTTGAGATGAGCCACAGGAGGAAAAGAAGGGAGGGAGTCATGGAAGAGTTTCGCCGACGGTATGCCCTGGCAGGACACGGGGTAGTGTGGTTATTATTATTATTATTATTATTATTATTATTATTATTATTATTATTATTATTATTATTATTATTATTATTATTATTATTTATTGTACTTGTATACCGCCTGTTTTCCCCCGGGGGAACTCTGGGCGGTTTACATCAAAAGAAATATAGACAATCAGACAACAAGTAAAGCAGTTTAAGACAAAGTAATCTAACAGAGCAAATAAAATAATAATAGTAATTAAGAAAAAAATGGTAATAATTAACAGATAGCAGATGGCGGGTTTAAAAAAAAATAAAATCACTAGTCACCGAACGCCTCTCGGAAAAGTAAAAGTTTATGTTGCCGCATACACTTGTGGCAAACGAACAACCCCCCCCCCCCCCGAGGGGCTGCTGCGGAGAGTGGTTAGAGCCTGGATGATGGTGGTGGTAGTGGATTCATCAGGTGACCTAACCTCTGGTTAGGTGAATCTCTGGCTGGAGGGGTCGCCCCCCACCCCCAAGAAGCCACCAGGTGGCGCTCTGGTACTACTAGCCAAACTTCCTAGTTTGGTGGCCACTCTGGAGAAGGAAAGGGGTGGGTGGGTGCCTTTCCGGCAGGTCCTTGAAGATATTCCGTGCCGACTTAAAACACAGTTTGTTTACGTGCCGTCTGGCTTCGGGTTTAAGCCCGTTCGGTTTATTTCAGCTATTCGAGACATCTTTGGGGCTAAGCTTGGATTTGGATTTGAACCCGGCCCCAGCGCCTCCGCCCCACACTAGCACTCTGCATCTGCTCTGGAGCGCTCTTTCCTTCCTCTCCAGCGAGGCTGAACAGGGGTGTTAGAAACCGAAGCCAAACGGGGGGTGGGGGTGGGGGGGTGTTTTTTAAGTCCTCACCCAGCTTGGTTTAAAAATGGTCGGCCACGCCAACGAGCCAGCCTCTCGAGTCACGGGGAATCATGGGGGATAATGGGGTTTGTAGTCTGGAGCCGCACATAATGGGGATAATGGCGTTTGTAGTCTGGAGCGGCACAAATAACACCCCGAGGGCCGTTTTTGAAAAAAAAAAGATTCCAGTTGCTGCGGCTGGTCTGTTTTTTGGCCCTCACATGACCTTTGACCCCCTGGAAGAGTGCTCCGGCCTCCGGTGTCTCTTTTGCTCCCTCTGGAGTGGCTCGGCGGGCCGAAAAAAGCAAACGAAATTCAAAACAAGAAAAAGAAAGCCAATTCCTTTCTGCGAAATCTCAAGCGCTTTTTTTTTGTTTGGCTCGGTGGCTCTCGTCATTGTTGTGAGACAGGCACCTTTTTTTACCCCACCACCACCACCCCGTCAGCCTTGGTTTGTGTGTGTGTGTGTGTGTGTGTGTGTGTGTGTGTGTGTGAGAGAGAGAGAGAGAGAGAGACCACGGTGTTCCACCGAAACCGAACGGACGTGGATTCCCCGAAACGGAATAACCGTCGCCGGAGACGCTGCCAAAAGCTGGAAGGAGCGGCTTTGCCGGTCCCCAATGGAACTTCCCGGATGCGTCAACGATACGCCGGTGTGGCAATTTAATTCGCAGGCAATTTTTATTATTCACTGGAGTCAAGATCGCATGGGTCCGGGCCTGGCCAGGGGGCCCTTCCTTTTTCTCCGGGGGGGAAGTTTCCACACATCCGTTGGCGACCCTGCCTGAGCTGGTGAATCACACACACACACACACACACACCCCTTGTCGCAAAGCAGCACGGCTGCAGAGGCTGGTTTTGTTGGGTTGTGCGAGACCGGTGGCAGGCCCCTCGCACGGCGACGCACGGCGGATCGGAAAAAGAGCCCCAAATATTTGGGAGAATGAAGTACCATCTATCTCCTCCTGTTTGGGGCTCCTTTTGGCACCATCAAATGGGGGAGGATCTTTGGGGGGGTGTCCTTTTTTGAGTGTGTTTTGTCGCGCTTGGGTTATCGCACGTCACCCCCCGTGGACTCCAGGGTGCAAAAGCCGCTTCTTGGAACCGTTGTCTTAAAACGGCACACACAGAGCCCGAAAGGGGGGGTCCCTTGAGATCATGCAGCCGAGCCCTTGTCAAAGAGGACCAGCGCGCGGATTCGAACCCATAACCATGGGCAAAACCACACACACACACACACACACACACACACACACACACACACACACACACACACACACACACACACACACATGGCTGGACACCCCCACCCCCCTGGAGAAGTTAGAAACGGCTTATATCTTGTCCCCTCAGCGGCTGCCAGGAAGGGCTTCTCAAATGTGGTTCCTCCTGAAATTACGATGTGTTTATTCATCCCAACAACGTGCGTGATATCTTTTTCGTCTCCCTCGGCCTGACGTACGGCTTCCACCAGAGGGTTTTTGGACAGGACGGGGCGGGAAATCCCCACTCCCCCCCCCAAAAAAAACCCTGTGAAATGTCTTCGGGATTTTCCAGGGGGAAAAACACAACAACCCGTAACTCACTGAGGGCCTGGATGTTACCGAACCCCTGTGTCACCTCCCAATCTGGGTCCGTTCGTGAATTCTTTTTTAAAATTATTTAATTTATTATTTATTTATTTTTTGAAAATATATCCAGGCCGCCCAGCCGCCTCTCCACGATTTACAAGCCGGCCGCCGCCATAAAACACACCGGGACAGGGTGGAATGAAATTTTCCACACGCCGAATCCTGTTAAAATCGGCCCTTTGATTCACGCCGTCTGCCACCGGCTGGATTCCTGTCTGCCCCTCGTCACCCTCCGGCCCGTGATTCAAAAATCCTCGGCTCAAGGAAAAACAAAACCCATCCTGTCTCTGCTCCGAATTCCACACCATATTTGAGGCAGGAATCTCAATTATACGGGGAATGCGGCAAAGAGATGCTTCTGATGCCCGGCAGAGGCCTTTTTTTTGTGAGCTCGGCAAGGTCCGAAAACGATTCCTTTTTAGGGCGGGCGGCTGTTTTTTGCCACCAGAACCCATCGAAGGATCTGGGTTGATATGGCCAGGTATTGTCTTTGCCCTGTTTGCTGCTGCATCACACCGTCGGCTCTTCCTCTATTCTGCCCTTCCTCTATTGGCGTGCCTGGATTTTCCCGCCTACCTGCAGCATGTTACAATTTTGTTTTGTTTTTCCCCTGTTTGGAACTCATCTTGTTTGTATCGGTCGAATCTTTTCGGGACTCCCGTCGATCGAGGGTTCGTGACTCAGCTGCTTCGGATCTCCTCTGCCCGTTTGATGGCCATCCCCTCGGAGAGTAAGAACAGACAAAAGAAAATACTTTTTCACCCAGCGTGTTGTTAGTCTGTGGAACTCCCTGCCATAGGAGGTGGGGATGGCACCTCACCTGGATGCCTTCAAAAGGGGATTGGACAGATTCCTGGAGGAAAAAGTCCATCCCAGGTGACAAACCATGAGGGAGATGTGTGTCATCTCCAGGCTTAAAACCGGGGTCCTTCAAGGGCCAGAGGCAGGGGAGTGGGATCAGGAGACAGAGATCTAGTCTCCTGCGCTCCCAAACACATCTGGTGGGGCCACCGGGAGATCCAGGAAGCTGGACTCAATGGGCCTTTGGCCTGATCCAGCAGGGCCTCTTCTTAGGTTCTTATTATGATGATGCAGATGATGCCACTTCTCTGCAGGGTGATGAGAGGGCGTCGCGGCGATGTCACCCTTTCCCTTTCCAGGGGGGTCTTTTAGCTTTGCCCCCCCTCCTCCAAACTCTCCCCAGGGGTGGGGGCAGGTCTCTGGGCCCCAGTCCTGAGTTCGAGTCTTTGACATCAAGTCCCAACAGTCCAAGTCTTTGGCCCCAAGTGGCAGGTCTGAGAGGTCGTGCCAAGTCCCGAGTCTGAGTCTCTATTTAAAACAAAATCTCTCCCACCCCCAGAAATAAAGGGAGGAGACAGGCGGGTTTGTTTATTTATTATTTATTTATTATTATATTTATATACCGCCCCATCTTCCGAGGCAGAACTCGGGGCGGTGTACAATAAAAGAAGCCTGTGTCGTGTGTTGAGAAAACTCCATGAGCCATGCTTGAGTTGAGTCACCGGTGCCCAGCGTCCGACGGAGGTGGCCAATTTGTGTGTGTGTGTGTGTGTGTGTGTGTGTGTGTGTGTGTGTGTGTGTGTGTGTGTGTGTGTGTGTTTCATGGTGGCAGCACTCTTTGCTTCCAAAGGTAGACTGCCCCCTGAGCTGGAGGCTTCGCTGGCCACGCAAGGCCAGGGGAGGTTCAGCCCACCCACCACCGATGTCCCGCCTGGCCCGACAAACGGGCCCACGGCAAGGAAAGCTGATGAGCAGAACCTCAGCCGGGGGGTGGGGGGGGCGGCGGCGAGGGTGTTAGACTTCCCCTGTATATGGAGGCTTTGCTTAGTTCCTGTTGTGGGTGGGTAAGGCTCGACACCCGCCTAAATTCCCTCCCCAGCCCCACAAAAATAAGAACCTTGCAGGGGAAACCCCATGGGACTCTGAAGAGCGGCCGAGAGGATGATCGATGAATCTGGACTTTGTCCTAAGCACAGAAGGATGACACTCAGATGTGAATAAAACACAGCTTTGAGGGTGTGTGTGTGTGTGAGTGTGGGGGTCATTTTCCTCCCAGAAGGCAGGCGTTTTGGGGCCTCCACCTTGATCTTGACCCCCTCCGGCCCCCAATGGGTCACCTGAGTCCGGCAACACAAGGTGGATTCTCTCTTTCTCTCTCTCTCTCTTTCTCCTTTTCTCTCTCTGTGTGTTTATTTCTTGGAGCGACCGAAAGCGGGGCTGGCGAGGGTGACTCAGCCCGAGTATATAAACCGAGGCACCCTGGGCTGGTCTCGTTCAGTCCGTGGCTCAGGCAGCAAGGAGCAAAGGAGAGGCGGCCACGGAGGACACCCACCTCTGCCGAAGGCCACCCTTTCCCTCCTCGCCTGGCACGACAAGATGAACCCCTCGGCGGCCTCGCGGTGGCCTGCCCGGGGCCCTTGGCTTTTATTCGCCTCCCTCCTCCTCCTCCTCTTTTCCAGGGTGGACTCTAGACCCCTCCAGGAGATAGATTCGGCCCAACTGGAAATGGTAAAGCAGAGCCTCCTGGCCAGGATGGGGTTGGAGAAGCCGCCGGCCGGCCACCAAACCCCACTGGGGAGGGACACCATGCAAGAAATCCAGAGACACTACCACGAGATGTTGGCCCAAGTCCGGGCGAACCAAACTCGCCTGCCTCCAGCCACCACCACCACTACTGTCCATCACCTCCCCCTGAAAGGTAAGTGGTCTCCATTCTATTGCCAGAGCGGCCCCAGGCATCGGGCATCGGCTGGGTTGGGGCATCTCCTTGGACGTAGGAATCCAGCTGAGGGTTGTCCTCTGGGCCTTTTCGCTGTCCGACCGGGTATTTCCAACTCTCTGGTCGGCAGCTATGCAGCCCTGAGTCCTTTCCCGGCCCCCAAACGGGAGTTTGGCTCCCATCCGCTGAGCCTCCCGCAGGCCTAACCGTCCGCTGGACCTGGTGCCCTACCGCCCGTCCGCTGCTGGGAAGGAGCTGGTTGGGAGGCTGGGAAGGGGCCGGACCGTGAAGCTGACAGCCCCAGGCTGCAAAACTGGCCAGGCCACCCAGGAATGAATGACTGTGGAATCTTCTCTCTTTCGAAAGACGCCCAAAGGAACAGAAACCCAAAGGAGAGACGGCCCAGACGATACTGACTCTCAAGACCCCACAAGGGAAAAAAAAAATCTTTTAGTCAGCCCAAGACGAAAACCTTGTCCGGGGGAAGCCGCCCAAAAGCTAGGTTGGGGAATGAATGCAATTAACCCCGGGGCTTGTTAAGTTTCCAAAGAGGCGGCCCTGTTAGCCGGTTTCAAGCAAGGCGGCAAAGAGGAAAAGGCGAAATAGTTGTAGTCAGCGTGTTCGCCTTAGAACTGCAAGGCTAAATCGATAACTCTTGATTTTCATTGTCCTGTGCAGAACAACGAGATTGGGGGAAAAAAGCAAAAAGGGACCCTATAAGATAATCTAGTCCAGCCCCAGTCCAGGAGGCCCCGGGGGTGGGGGGATTCGAACACCCAGCCCTCGGCAGTGCAGCCAGATGCCTCAACCCCAGAATAGCAGCTGTATTCTTATTGTTTGGCATCTGACCCCATGCCCTGTATGATACCTTGTGGTGACCTAGCAAATCTTATTTTATTATTATTGTTTTGACCCCACCTTCCAGCCCCGCGGGGATGGAAGGGACCCCTCTCTCGATCATCCAGTCCAGGACGCCCCCGAGGGACAATTAAACTCCCAACCTCAGCCAGGGACTTCGCGCCCGGAGCTATCCATGCGGTACGCAGCGGTACCTCAGCTTACGAATTTAATCCGTTCCGAAGGCAGGCTCTTAAGGCGAACTACTCTTAAGTCGGGGTACCGATCTAAAACAATTGGGGGGGGGGAATAAGTTTTTTAAAAATTGGAAAAAAAATGAAAAAAAATATTTGGACGTCGAGCAGACCATATCTAAAAAAATTTGTAAAATGCCAACAGTTCTCCGCTCTTAAGTCTTATCACTCTTCAGTCGAATCGCTCTTAAGTCAGGGTGCCACTGTAGGAAGGTTGGTTTATTTCAGGGTGGCTCAGGATCTATTTCTCTCCTTTTTCCTCCGCAGTGAAGCCGAGGGGCGAGGCCTCTCCTCCGGCGTCTGGCCTCGCCCGGCGATTCTACACCCTGGAGGTGTCCAAAACAGCCGAGCTCCACCGGCACCTCCGGGTCCTCCGGGCGGAGCTGCGGATCCTTCGACGCACGCTGCCTCTCCTCCGGGTTGACCCCCTGGCCAACCGCAGCCAGCCCCACGTCAAGGTGTACCGCCTGTCGGAGGCTCCCGTCTCCGACGGGGCCACGCCGGCCCTCGACCTTCAGAGCCTCGTGGAAGAGTGGGTGGCAGGGCCCGAGCCCACCCTCCAACTGGAGATGGAGGTGTCGCTTCTGGATGGGCCCCCCAGGACGGAGGACCTGAGGATGGAGGTGGAGACCCAGGATGTCCCCCTCCGCGTGAGGAGACCCCGGCAGGTGGAGGAGGAGGAGGACTGCGCCAAAGGGGGCGGCCGGTGCTGCCTGAGGTCCCTCCGGGTCTCCTTCGAGGCCATCGGTTGGTCGGACTGGGTGGTGGCCCCCCGCAGCTACGCCATGAACTTCTGCCAGGGCTCCTGTCCTCACAATTACAAACCGGCCAGCTTGCACGCCCAGATCAAGGCCCGGCTGCACAGCCTCTCCGGGGAGACGCCGGCGCCGTGCTGCGTGCCGGCCGCCTATGAACCCATGGTGCTGATGCACTACGGCACCGACGGGCGGGTGGTCACCCAACTCTTTGAGGATATGATTGTCACCCGGTGCCACTGCGCCTGAAGCCCTGGCGGACACCCCCCGGCGAGCCACGACCCCCCGCCCCCCCGGCCTGGCCCTCTCAGGTCTTCCCGGACACCAGCCACCAGACTCAGGAACTGGGAGACCGGAAAGTAACTTTTCTAGGCCTGATCCCCTTCCCTGGGAGCATCTTTTTGGTTTTGCCCTCTAGCCGGGCGGCCCTTCCACCCCACGCCCTGGCAGCGACCGAAAGGAAACCAGTGCGGTTTGGAGCGTGTCGGCGTCCACAGTGTGAGGTGTTTTTTTTTCCAGGCGAAAGAAATATTTGAAGTGGAGAACTAAATGCGTTTCCTCCTGACTCTATAGGTCACTTTCCCGTCGCGCAACAGGGGGGCACGTGTGCGCGGGACAGAGAACGCCTGGCCCGCCATCTATCCCTCCTCCTTCTTGACTTTCCAGCTGTACGATCATATAGTCATCATCTTGCCAATAGCAGGGCTGGGAGGAGGGGGGCCCTCGAGATGATGATGATCCAGCCCGGGCCCCCTGCCACGGAGGCACGAGGCAGGTCTCGAACCCTGGCGCCGTCCAGCAGTTCTAGGAGCACTTTAACACGCCCAAATAGAAGATGATGGTGGTGGTGATGATGATAACGGGCATCGTAGGGAGAAGGACTGATGATGGACCCCTCTCTTCCTCACCTCCGACCTCAGTTTTTGTGGTGTGTGTGTGTTTAAATAATTGTTCTCAGATGTTTTTATCCTGTTATCTTATTTATTGCTAATTTATTCCTGTTTGTATCTCTGAGGCATGTGCGGGGCTCGGGGTTGGCTTTTGTCTTTTGTCTTTTTTTGTTTCATGTACAGATTATTTATAAGAGGAGATTTGTCTGACAGCGGGGACCGAATGAAGCCATCAATAAAATTCTCGAATCAGAGGGCGAAATGAGAGTCTACAGCGGCTTTTCTGTCTTCCTTCACAAGGTGGAACCCCTTGGATCAATTTCTAGGGTTGGGGGGGGGTTTCTCTGCCACCACCTTGTCACACCAAGGACCCTTGAAATCTCCCAAACAACTTTGCAAAGGTTCCCCACCACCACACAAAAGATTCGCACGTGGTGATGGATTTTCAAACCTGGGTTCCCAGAGAAAGGTTCATCAAATCCTCTAACTAGAAGGCCCAAGCTTTGGTTCATTTAAAAATATTTATCTATTTAACCCCTGGACCATTCGACATATGGTGACAAGACGAGAGAGATTTGGTGGCAAGAGAACAGACCTGGGCCCTTCAGCTGGGTGGGAATGGGTTCCAAGCATGCAACGTGTTACGTTTGGGGAAGAAATAATGCAGCCGGTAATTGCAAATTGTCTGCACGGGACTGTATCCAGAAAAGCTCCCCGTTTAAAAAATTAGTACTTCTTTTTTCTTTTTTGCTAGAGTGTTTTTCTTTTTTTGCAATAGTTACAAGGTGTTGTTCCCTGCATTCTTTAGAATGTAACAACCCACATCCCTGATGACTTTTTAAAGTTTACAGTGTTGCCTTAAACATGTTCTTTAAAAGCTGGGAAGTTGGAGGTGTTACTTGTTGTGGCAGAAAATGCGCTTTGTAACTAATGGCAGAAATGGAAAATAAAAATCGCTAAGTGACATTTTTGGGGCTGCATGACATCAATAAGATCTCATGCATTTTTCTCAGAAATGAGCAGGCAATTTCTATCTATCTATCTATCTATCTATCTATCTATCTATCCATTCCTTCCTTCCTGGTTGGTCTGTCTGTGTGTCTGTCTATCTGTCTCTGTCTATCTATCTATTCCTTCTTGCATATCTATCTATCTATCTATCTATCTATCTATCTATCTATCTATCTATCTATCTCTTCCTTCCTTCCTTCCTTCCTGGTCTGTCTGTCTATCTATCCCTTCCTTCCTTCCTTCCTTCCTTCCTTCCTTCCTTCCTTCCTTCCTTCCTTCCTTCCTTCCTTCCTTCCTTCCTTCCTTCCTGGTCTGTCTGTCTGTCTGTCTGTCTGTCTATCTATCTATCTATCTATCTATCTATCTATCTATCTATCTATCTATCTATCTATCTATCTATCTATTCCTTCCTTCCTTCCTTCCTTCCTGCCTTCCTATCTATCTATCTATCTATCTATCTATCTATCTATCTATCTATCTATCTATCTATCTATCTATCTATCTATCTATCTATCTATCTATCTATTCCTTCCTTCCTTCCTTCCTTCCTGGTCTCTCTGTCTGTCTGTCTGTCTATCTATCTATCTATCTATCTATCTATCTATCTATCTATCTATCTATCTATCTATCTATCTATCTATCTATTCCTTCCTTCCTTCCTTCCTTCCTTCCTTCCTTCCTTCCTTCCTTCCTTCCTGGTCTATCTATCTATCTATCTATCTATCTATCTATCTATCTACCTTCCTTCCTTCGAGTTGCTCGCAGCCAAAAATGAAAACCTTGAACAAGCCTCTGGTCTGATCTGGAGGGTGGTGTCAGAGGGAGAAGCAGCGGAAATCAGAAGGGCCTTCTCATCTCAGGCAGGTTCTCCTGTGCTCCCCTTCTTGGCTGCCTCTGGCTGGTTTGATGTGCATAATAGTTCATAAAATTTAACGACCGTCTCTTGGCACCCGAAGCCATCACCTCTGGCCTGGCCTTGGAATTAGACGCCCGTATCTCCCTGGCCTTGGCGTTATCAGCCACGGGGAACCCTTCCACACCTCCGAAAGGTTGCCGGGCCCTGTGCCAAGGGGTGGCGTGGCGTGGCGTGGCGGAAGCCACGTGTCATCCATACACACATACACACACCTCTGGTCCTTTGGATGTTGCTCCTCTGGGCAGCCCTGGCTTCTCCTCCGTGGCACACCCCCTGCCTCCCATTTCCTGGCTTGCAAATGTCTACCGATCCCCCATAGCTTTCCTAAAAGTTTGAGTCTGGCTCGATGCAATTCCCCCCCCCCTCCGCCCTCCTCTGGAAGGCGACCATCTCACCTAGCTGTGCCATTAAAAAATACTTATTGAAGATCAAAGTTGCCTCTTGTTTGTTTGGTTTATAGGCTCCCAAGGGGGTGGGGGGTGGGCAGGCAAATTTGATATCTCCAGGAGGCTGGTGCAGTAACTCTTAGCCTGGACTGCCTCTGCTTCCTCTCTAGCCAGGGAAGCCCGGTGCGTTTTTAGGGGGTGCCCCATCAAAGCCCTGGCCCTCCGAGCTTTCACCTGACCCTTCCAGCTCATCCCAGCAGGTGAGTCAGAGGCCAAGGGGCGGCCCCGTTTGGCCTCTTCCACCTTCCCAGGAGTCAAGGTCTACCTTTCCCTTCCCTTCCAGCCCCGGAGGTCAAAAAACCTGCAGTCAAGACACCCCAGTACGGCTCGCACACCCACCGGGCGGGAGAAACAAACATGTTTTTCCATTGCCAAGCCCTGACGTTCACCAAGGAAGAGACAATCCAAGGGGGTTTTGATTTATTTATTTATTTTAGAGTATTTTTTTTAACCTTAGGAAAAGGACCCCAGGTGGGATGCCGTGAGGGATGAAACATTTGCCCTCCCCGGATAGGTTTCCGCCCTCTTCCTGGCTCGGGAAAAGTGCCTGCACTTGGGGTCCGGATGGTTTTTGTGCCACCTGGGAGGTCACCTAAACTCATGGCAGTATGGAAATGGCGTTAAAACAACTTCTTAAATACTGTATCTCGATTCCTTTAAAAGCGCACCTCAAGGCCTCCCAAATTTCCCCAAAGCTCAGCTCTAGGGTCCAGTGGGACAAAATTTGGAGGCTCGCCGATGCAGGCACGCCGGTCCTGCAGTGTTGTTCATAGGCCGCTCTCGTTGGTTGGCTTTAATTTTTGAAAAACATACCGGCTTGGCTTGGCTTTTTAAAAGCAGGGGCAAGCTGTTTGATCTTCTTTTATTGGGGGGGGGGAGGTTGCTATTTGAAATGTTTTCAGCTGCCTGGAGGTCTGCCTTCTAAAGTGGAAAGGTGGATGATGGGCGGACGGGCGGACCAGATGTACGGCTCTTGGTCCGTGCAGCTAAACTGATTTTTAAAATCAATTTTGCAAGCTTGGAGTGGAAGCAACCTATTTGATTGTGAGCCGCCCAGAGACCTTTGGGTAGTGGGCGGCATACAAGCTATATGAATAAATAAATAAAATAAATTTAGGGGAAGGTTTTCCTTTTTTCTGTGTCCTGTCCTGGTATCGTTGGTTCCCATCAGGGAGTTCAAGAGAATTTGGCCGTCTTGCCTTGAGGTCGGAAGGAGCCTGAGCCCCACCCCACCCCACCCCCAGGGTACGGCATCATGGAAAATTTTGGGTTTTATTTTGCTCACGGGTCCTGCCTGGCCGGTGGCATTTTTACTAGCAAACTCTGCCCCAAACCCAGAACCAAAACAAGAGGAACGGTGCGATCACGTTGGATTCGTGAGGTCGAGAGTTCGCAACCGGCCTGAAACTTCCACCCCTCCCTTTATTGCAACCTGGAAACACAACCGGGTGGATGGGCAGACAGACAGACAGACAGACAGACAGACAGGGAGACAGGGAGACGGGCCTGCAGGCAGGCAGGTCCAAGGGGTGACCAACCTGACTAGGCCCAGTGGCACGACGGGTTTTTCCAAAAATCCCCTGGGGCTGTTTTTGTGTCTTTTTCATTGACTTTTTTTCTTTCTTTCTTTCAGGGAAACCAGCTTCCAAGAACCGCCTGAAATACTTGTGTTTGTGTTTGTGTGTGTGTGTGTGTGAGAGAGAGAGAGACCCATTCCTGCTGGTGGGGGGGAGCTTTGCAAAGACGGACCTCCCGCGTGCTTTCAACGCCGGGCAATGTAATTTCTCATCCGTCCTATACACCTGCGGTGTATTTCGTACCATCCAGGCGGGCTTCAAACTCTTTTTCTTCCCCTCCGCTGCCTTTTTTTTTTGCGAAAGACTAAATATTCCCAGCTCCCTAAGCCATTCCTCGACGCTCCGCATCAGAACGGCAGCCCCGTGTTTCTTGTTTGCGGTAAAATGCGGTTCGAGCCGGCTGCTCCTTATTTTGCGGTCAACATCGGAGGCACAGACAGGCATCATGTGTCTTATTTATTTATTTAAAATAATTTTAGGCCCTGCCTCTCTCCTTTTAAAAATGATGATCGTAATGATAATAATAAATTGACTCTCAAATGGCTAGCCGAAAGCTATAAACATTGAGGAAGGGGATACTAGAGTCAACCCACGCCGCGTGAAATACCAAAGAAGGCGATCAAAGTTGTTAGGTAGAAAGTCCGGTAGGGAGGTGGGGCTATGCAAAAAAAGGGGTGGAGCTATGCAAAAGGAGCAATGTCCTAGAATGCCTTCCCTTCATAAAGGGGGTGGAGTGCATTCAGAACTCGCACCCAGGACCTGCTAGCTCAAACGGAGGAGGGGGCCATGATTCACCGATTCTTCGATCAGAACGGTCTCCCGCCAGCCAGTCTCAGGTCCCTCTTCCTTCGGCTTTACCGTGACACGGATTTTCCCTGGCCGGGCTTTCTTTGGCCGCACGCCGACCGAACAGATCAACAGCAAACAAACCTCGGGCACTCACCCGGGGAAACAGAGGGGAACAGAATAGCGAGGGCTACTTTCACTGGGATGTTAAACTTCTCCTGCTTGCTTTGGCAGTGATCCCCACCCTGTGTATCTACAGGCCACTTTTTTTTAAAATTGAAGACTCCAAGACCTCTCTCCCTTTCTGAACATCTGGGCCGCAGCTCTAAGGGGTAGCGGAGCCCAGCGTGCGGTGTCCGGCGGCAGCTTCGTCAACCGAGCCGGCCTTCCGCGTGGCCTGTCCGTGGCCTCCCAGCCGGGTCCCCGGCGCCGGAGGCTCCGTCCACGTCCGAACCCGCCTCTCCCGCCACCTCTGTCCGGGGCGCCGCCTCCAGGATCCGTTGCAAGAGCTGGCTCGTGTCTCCCACGAGTCTCCGGATCAGGCCGTTGGTCTCCCGCATGCAGTTCAAGACCTCCTGGCGGTGCCGCTGCTCCCGCTCGTCCTCCCTGGCCCGGCTCTCCTGCTCGGCCCGGGCCCAGGCTTCCAGGCGGGCCCAGCCGCGCTCCACCGACTCCCTCGTCTCCCGGCCCTCCTCCGCGTCCTGGTGGAGCATCTGCAGCAGCAAGGATTCCACTTTGGCCGATTTGGTTTTCCGCCGGCGGTGCCAGGCCAGACGGGTGGGCGGCTGGAGGGCAGCGGCGGCGGGACTGCAACCCTCCGGGTCTGAGGAGCAGACATCGGGCAATGTCAGGTGAGAAACACGGCAGCACCGGAGGGAAGGCGTCGGGGACATGTTGACCTTTTGGGAGTGGATCGAGAGTTTGAAACCTCCATGGGGCCTCCTCGGGTTAGTCTGGATGACCTCAAGGGTGCCCCCCCCGGCTGGCATGGCAGCTCTAAGGTTATTCTTTTGCTGTTTGGACAGGGCCGAGGTTGAGGTCTTTGGCTGCTGGGCCAGAGGTTAAAATTTCCAGGACTTCCCCGGAAAAAAGCCAGCCTGAGCGGCCTCCATTTTGGAGTCCCCTCTCCTGCATACCATTATTATTATTATTATCAATGGCTTAAGAATCCTTGGCTAAGATTTAATCCATTGGCATAGGTGCTAAGTGTGTGGATATATTTTATCTGATCTTTCCCCCGGTCTTTCCCCTTTCTGGTGGCAACTTTCAGATCGTGGGAAGCATGTCCAGGGTGAGAGTTCGAGGACACGCCACGTTTGACCTACAACTAAAAGGCATTTTGCTTTGCCTCTTGAGTTGCAGAAGATGATATGAATTTATAAGCATGAGAAAAGTCAAAATTATTATAAGCATTAAAATATTATAAGCTGACCCAAAGGTGCTGACAAAAAATAAGGTCTCAGTGACCCATCCTCTAAGACTTGGCATAACCGCACATTGCGGGGGTGTCATTTTGCCGAGAACAACATTTGGCGGTTAGCCAGGAATAAGGAACCAACTTGAACTATCAAACAAACTGGGTCAGGTCATTCTGGCTTTGATGGCCAACTGGCTATGAGCTAATGAACAGGCACGTGTAGGTACGTGCGGGCACTGAAGGGGCGTACAAGATAACGTCAGTCCGAGATCATACAGATCATACAGAGAGTATATAACAATCATGAGAAGCAATTTGAACCCTGCGCAGACCAGCAGGGCGTGATCTGTACAATGGATCGATCCAGGCAGCTCTGAACCCTTAAGCAAAGGCTTAAGAATTCATACTAATCATATCTGTGCTTTGCTATGCTGCCTTGCTATATACTTTCTATATTTCTGTATTCCTGTGAATGTCTAATAAAATCCTTGCTATATAACTAAATCAGTGTGGCAAATTTTAAAGAACCACCTGAACTTATCACAGAAAACTCAAAGCCCCCCCCCGGTGTCCAACCTTTTTCGCCCACGGATTTCATTACCCCGCTACGAAGAAAGGGGGGAAATGGAAAATTCGCTTACCAGAACCTGGCTGGGACACCGACATTGTGGGTGTTGCAGTCTCGGTGGCCGGTTCTTCAAAGCTGCCCTCCTCTAGGGAGAAAACAAAAAAAAAAACCAAACCAGCTCCATTGGAGACCCGTAGCCACGATTCCTTCAGAGAAGGCACCGGAAGAGCCGCGACATACCTGCTTCGTTGGCATCTTCCTCTTTCACCAGAAAGTTCACTGGGATTTCGCTCCTGGCATCCTGGAAGGCTGAGGAGAGACAAAACAGATGGGGTGTGTGTGTGTGTCCGTTTTCTCCACCAAGTAGAACAAAGCACGGGGTCGAGAGAGAACGACAGAGAGAGGGAAAGCAGCTGTTTCTTGGGACATTCCAGCAGATACAGCCATCCCGTTCTTGTAGAATCTGAGAGCAATGGGCAAGGAATACCTGGCTAGTATTTAGTCCGTGGCGATGGGCGCTAAGGCCATGTATGTATTTCATAGGTCTCCTTCTGGTGCCATTTTTTTCTTCTGCAGAATGGAGAGCATCAGGAGGGCGGGAGGAGGAGGAGGACACACAAAGGGAGAAAGCTGGGAGCAGGCCCCAGATCGGGCCGGCAAAATATATATATATAAATAAATCAGGCTGTACGCAAGGGCTTACTAGAGCCGTGTGGGTGAACCTACGGCACAGGGTGCCAAAGGTGGCCCGCGGAGCCCTTTCCGTGGGGGCCCCGAAATCGCCTCTGGATACAGCCACCCGGATTCAGAGGAAATGGCTGGCTTGGCACTTTGCGAAAAGGTAGTAAGTTTTGAGCTGCTGTTGGGGCCCTCGGTTTCTAAAAGGTTTGCCCTCACTGGCTTAGAGGGAGGGTAGGCAGGTAGGTAGGCAAGGAAGGAAGGAAGGAAGGAAGGAAGGAAGGAAGGAAGGAAGGAAGGAAGGAAGGAAGGAAGGTGATGATGGATAGAAGGAAGGAAGGAAGGGAGGGAGGGAGGGAGGGAGGTAGGAAGGAAGGAAGGAAGGAAGGAAGGTGATGATGGATAGAAGGAAGGAAGGAAGTAATGAAGGAAGGAAGGAAGGAAGGTAGGAAGGAAGTGATGATAGGATAGAAGGAAGAAGGAAGAAGGGAGAGGAAGGAAGGAAGGAAGAAGGAAGTGAATGAAGAGAAGAAGATGATAGATAGATAGATAGATAGATAGATAGATAGATAGATAGATAGATAGATAGATAGAACAGGAAAGAAGGAAGAGAGAGAGAGAGAGAGAGAGAGAGAGAGAGACCAGGAAGGAAGGAAGGGATAGATAAATAGACAGACCAGGAAGGAAGGAAGGAAGGGATAGATAGATAGATAGATAGATAGATAGATAGATAGATAGATAGATAGATAGAACAGGAAAGAAGGAAGAGATTAGATAGATAGATAGATAGATAGATAGATAGATAGATAGATAGATATAGAAATTGCCTGCTCATTTCTGAGAAAAATCCATGAGACCTTATTGATGTTATGCAGCCCCAAAAATGCCACTTAATGATCTTTATTTTTCATTTCTGCCATTAGTTACAAAGCGCACTTTATGCTGCCACAAGTAACAGCTCCAACTTCTCAGCTTTTAAAGAACATGTTTAAGGCAACACTGTCAACTTTAAAAAGTCATCAGGGATGTGGGTTGTTACATTCTAAACAATGCAGGGGTTACTTGTTACGCTAGTAGGGAACAACACCTTGTAACTATTGCAAAAAAAAAAAAGAAATACACTAGATAGATAGATAGATAGATAGATAGATAGATAGATAGATAGATAGATAGATAGAATGGACTTATGTATTTTTAAAACAGGAAGGAAGGAAACCAGAAATTAGGAAGGAAGGAAGGAAGGAAGGAGCTGATGATGGACCAGAGAAAGAAAGCACCAGGGCTGCGGGCAGGCGGCAGATGGCGACAGGAGGGGGGCCGCATCCGGTCAGGGCCAAAGCGTTTTGGACGGAAGAGATGACGGAGGCACCCATGGCGGAAAAGGCGAGTGGGAGCCCCCCGGGGGCGTGGGATGAAGGGGGTGAAGGCGTGGGGAGGCCTGGGGAGCCCTTCTCCTTTTGGACCCCAGGGGTGTGTGTGTGTGTGTGTAGGGGGGGGCATCCCACCCTGGTCCCCATCGCCAAAGGATGCGGGCGCAGGAGCATCCCTCCTCTCCTGGGGGGCGGTGGGGCTACCTGGGGGGCGCTCGGGGGTCTCCCCTTCCTGCCGCGTCGGCGTCGGCTCCTCCTGGTCCTGGTGGCGGAGGATGCGGGCCAGGGTGCGGAAGAAGGGCCACCGGCGGGCCTCTTGGTCCTCCTCCTCCTTCCCCCCTGGCCCCCCACCACCCCCATCCCGCCGGCTCGCCCCTTCCCCGGCCAGGCGCCGCAGGGCCTGCTTGTATTCCCCCTTGAGCTTCTTAGTCTTGGTGCGGCACTCGGCGGCGCCCCGCGGGAACCCTCGGCGCCGCATCCCCTCCGCGATGCGCTCGAAGGTCTCCAGGTTGCGGTGGCTGGTGCGCAGCTCCTCCTGCACGGGCGGCTGGCCCCAGAGCTGCAGCAGCGCCGCCGTCTCCTGGTACTGCCACGAAGAGCCGCGGCCCTTCTTGGGGGGCAAAGAGGGCGCCCGGCCGGCGGGCCCCCCCGACACCCCTTCCCCTCCCGTGCTGTCCGCCATGGCGGGGGTCGCGACCCCCCCCCTGCCCGCGACCCCCTGCCCGCGACCCACTCGCCCGCCCGGCCGCCGCCGCCGCGCAGAGGACGCGCCTGGGCAGAACAAGGCGCCGGTGGCCGGTGGGGGTTGGGGTGGAGAGAGAGGAGGAGGAGGAGGAGGAGGAAGAAGAAGAGGAGGGGGAGGAAGGGAGACGGGTTGGTGCCTCCCCCAACCCGCCCTCCACTCCTCCCTTCCTTCCTTTCATCCATCCATCCATCCATCCATCCATTAGTGCTTCCTTCCTTCCTTCCTTCCTTTCATCCTTCCATCCATCCATCCATTAGTGGTTCCTTCCTTCCTTCCTTCCTTCCTTTCATCCATCCATCCATCCAGCCATTAGTGGTTCCTTCCTTCCTTCCTTCCTTCCTTCCTTCCTTCCTTTCATCCATCCATCCATCCATCCATCCATCCATCCATCCATTAGTGGTTCCTTCCTTCCTTCCTTCCTTCCTTCCTTCCTTCCTTCCTTCCTTCCTTTCATCCATCCATCCATCCATCCATCCATCCATTAGTGCTTCCTTCCTTCCTTCCTTCCTTTCATCCTTCCATCCATCCATCCATTAGTGGTTCCTTCCTTCCTTCCTTCCTTCCTTCCTTTCATCCATCCATCCATCCATCCATTAGTGGTTCCTTCCATCCATCCTTCCTTCCTTCCTTCCTTCCTTTCATCCATCCATCCATCCATCCATCCATCCATTAGTGGTTCCTTCCTTCCTTCCTTCCTTCCTTTCATCCATCCATCCACCCATCCATTAGTGGTTCCTTCCTTCCTTCCTTCCTTCCTTTCATCCTTCCATCCATCCATCCATCCATCCATCCATTCATGCAGGCATGTCCAAACTTCGGCCCTCCAGGTGTTTTGGACCACCACTCCCACAACCCTTTGCCATTAGCAATACAGGCTTGGAATTCTGGGAGTTGTGGTCCCAAACATCTGGAGGGCTGAAGTTTGGGCATGCCTGCATTAGTCCTTCCTTCCTTCCTTCCTTCCTTCCTTCAGACCGATGAAGCTGTTTGGATGAACAGTGAAACATTTCTGTCTCTCAAAAAGAAGTCCAGTAGCCATAACTCAACTTCCAGACTTTCTTTCTTTCTTTCTTTCTTTCTTTCTTTCTTTCTTTCTTTCTTTCTTTCTTTCTTTCTTTCTTTCTTTCTTTCTTTTGGGGAGTTTAACCCCGCCTTTCTCCTTGGGGAGGGAGGGGGGAGGACCCAAAGCAGCTTTCCCAGGGACAGAGAGTCTTTTCCCAGAAGCCCTCTTGCATAAATAAATAAATAAATAAATAAATAAATAAATAAATAAATAAATAAATAAATAAATAAATAAATAAATAAATTGGGAGCTAAGCAGGGCCGGCCGTGGTTAGTTCTTGGATGGGAGGTGGCAGGGATTACTAGATGCTGAAGGCACCTGGAGTAGGAACTGGCAAAGCCACTCCAGTACAATGGTACCTGGTATAAAGGAATTAATTCGTTCCAAATGAAATCATGTTAAGCAAATTTCCCTTTTTAGGAATTTCCCAAAGGAATGCATTGAAAACGGAGTGATCCCATTTTTATGTTGTACAGATTCTCCCCATAGGCGATTATGTTAAGCAAATTTGCCCTATCTCTGGAATTTTTTTATGTTGTACAGAATTTATGTTATCCAAACCGTTTGTTATACAAGGGTCCACTGTATTCTTGCCGAGAAAACGCACACACACACACACACACACACACACACACACACACCTCTTTAAAAGCGGCAGCATATGGACCTTACCCCAGCCTGCCAACGGATGTTAAACAGGCAACTTTTTGTGATGCTTTATTGGAGGGTAATAAAGAAATCCATCTACCCCCCCGCCCCCCAAAAAGGAAACTGCATTTGGGTAAACTAAATCATTTATAAGAAAATACTAGAAACAGTGTCTGTTTGCAGCTGTGCCGGCCAGGTGGCCACGGACTTGCCCAACACTGGCTCTTCGGCTTGAATACGGAGATGAGCAACGCCCCCTAGAGTCGGAAATGACTAGCACCCATGTGCTGCTGGGGGGGGCTTGGCAGGCACAGGGCAACACGGTTGCTGGCAAGGCTGCCGTTGTTGTTTTTCTCTCTCTCTCCTTTACTGGCACTTATGGTCTCGGTAACCCACTCATTGCTGGAGAAAGAGACCCCCAGACTGCTCACGGTCTGTTTTGGGTTTGTTTTTTTCTCCGATATGAGTCCCAGGAACCCTTTGATCCCACAAGCCTGAAAATAAACACGTTTTGGGCAGGGCAGGGTCCACCCCGAGGGTGTCGGGTGCAAGGAGCCCCCCTGGAGGGATGGAATAGGGTCGGACTAGTTCGACTTCTAGGAATTGGCCTTCACTTAAAAGGATAAACAGGGTTCAGGTTTCACTGTGTCTCATAGTTGGTGCAGACCAAAAATGTGGCCTCCGGCACGCAGGCCTGTTCCTTAAATTACAAATATCGAGGGTTTCCTGTTTTTGTTTTCAATTCTGTGTTTTTGTGGAGCAGGTGAAGCGAATTTTGCAGATGGAGGGGGGAAACTTACCCATTCAAAACTTTTATTTATTTTGTATTTGAAACCTTTATTCATTTGTCTTTCATTTCAAACTTCCTTCCTTCCTTCCTTCCTTCCTTATTTATTTATTTATTTATTTTTAGAGCTTGTTATTTTTAGAGTTCCGAACTTAAACTCTGGGCAGTTCACAACAAAAGCAAACAATAAACCAAATATATACTACAACGTAGTAAAAACAATAAAATCAGTCAAACATAAAAATAAAAATCAATACAAATCATTGAGACTTTGGTTTATTTCTTTGAAACCAGTGTTTTTATTTTATTCAAAGCTTTGATTTATTTATTTTTACCAAACTTTTATTTGATTTTTTTTTTTAGAAAGTTGCATTCTCGAAGGCTTTCACAGCCAGGATCTGACAGTTGTTGGGAGTTTTTTTTTTTCCAGCCTGTTTGGCTGTGTTCTTCCCAGGCAAACATCCTGGAAAAAGCTCACACAACTATTAGAAAGTTGTTGGGGGGAATCCAGTACTTTTGTTTCTTTATTAATTTGGCACCTTCAGACACTTCGCTGAAACTTTTAGACGGTCCGCCACTTTCATTTATCTCTTTGGAACGGTTGTTTTTATTAATCCAAAGCTTTTGATTATTTCTTCCCAACATGTGTATGATGATTATGAAACTTATTTGTACATTCAGCACTTGAGTTTCTTTTATTGGTTTGGAACCTTTCAAAGCATTCCTTGAAGCTTTGTTTTGTTCTGTTTTATATGCTGCCTGACAAGCGAACACCTGAAAAATCCCTCAGGCCCCTGGATATAATTTTTTGCTCTGTGCCACTCACGCGGACAGACCCAGGGACTTCCAAGTGATAGCTTGGGACTTGGGAGGACCTGGGTTTGAATCATCTGTCCAGGTCGGTGTCTGTTTGTGGAACCGGGAAGTTGTTGTCGTTCAGCCGTTCAGTCGCGTCCGACTCTTCGTGACCCCATCATGGACCAGAGCTCGCCAGGCCTTCCTGTCTTCCACTGCTTCCCGGAGTTTGGTCAAATCCATCTTGGTTGCATCGATGACACCGTCCAACCATCTCATTCTCTGCCCTCCTCTTTTCCTTCTGCCTTCCATCTTTCCCAACATCAGGGACTTTTCCAAGGACTCCCCTCTCCTCGTGAGGTGGCCAAAGTATTATGGATGCCTCAGCTTCAAAATCTGTCCTTCCCGTGAACATTCGGGGTTGATTTCTTTCAGGATGGATCGGTTTGATCTCCTTGCAGTCCAGGGGACTCTCAAGACTCTCCTCCAGCACCACAGCTCAAAAGCGTCCATTCTGCGGCAATCAGCCTTCTTTATAGTCCAGCTTTCACTTCCATACATCACTACTGGAAAGACCATAGCTTTGACGATCCTGACCTTAATTGGCAAAGTGATGTCTCTGCTCTTTAAGATGCTGCCTAGGTTTGCCATTGCTTTCCTCCCAAGAAGCAGGCATCTTTTTATTTCATTGCCGCAGTCACCGGGTAAGTCGGGCAGGACTCAAGGGCCCATCGTCCGCCCATCACATTCAGTTTCCCAGGTGCAGGAGTGGTTTTGCCATCCAGAAATGCGCCAGCTTAAGAGTCCTCACTGGTCTCGTGGTGTTTCCGGCTCCAAGGAACTGCCAGGGGCTGTCCTACCCCCCCCACCTCTTATTGCCCCATTGAGCTGGCGTGGCCTTTGACCTTAGGGAGATGGAGTTCCAGGGGGGTCAAAACAAAAAAGCCCATCATCTGAGGCCATCAGCCCTGGGGGGGGGGTGGCCGGGTGGAGAAACGGGTCCTGAAGGCTCCTCCTCGTAGGCGGCAGAGTCTCCAATTTTTTCTTAGAAACAAAGGGGGGTAATTAGCTCTAATTATTGCCCCAGGGCTCAAAACAGACCTCAGCATTCTTGCCATAGTTTGTGGGTTCTGTGTTTCCTCCCTCCGTACACCTTGCCCCAGTTCCAGCTCCAGTTGTTGGCTGGTGGAGTTACAAGTAACTTGTTTCTGTTACAAGTAACAGAAGTTACAAGTAACTTGTTTCTGTTGTCCCCCCCCCCCAATTTGACTTCTTGGCTGGTATAGTTGCTAGTTACTTGTTAATGTCCCGTCCCACCCCACCCCCCCACACCCCTGTTTGACATTGGCTGGTATAGTTTTTATTTTATTTATTTATTTTATATAGCTTGTATGCCGCCCACTACCCTAAGGTCTCTGGGAGGCTCACAGTAGTAACAAGCTACTGTACTTGTTTCTGAGTTTTCCTGGTTCAACTTATTGGCTGCTATTGTGACAAGTAAATTATTTCTGTTTGTTTGTATGTTTTCTAATTTGACATTGGCTGGTATAGTTACAAGTTACTTGTTTCTCGGTTTTCCTGGTTCAACTTATTGGCTGCTATTGTAACAAGTCACCTATTTCTGTTTGGTTTTTTTTTCTCTCTCTAGTTTGAAATTGGCTGGTATAGTTACAAGTAACTTATTTCTGTTTTTTATACATTCAACTTATTGGCTGGTATAATTACAAGTAACTTGTTTTTGTTTTTTTCCCCTTAGTTTGGCTTATTGGCCAGTATAGTTGCTAGTTACTTGTTAATGTTTTCCCCCACCCAGTTTGACTTATTGGCTGGTGTAGTTACAAGTTACTTGTTTCTGGGGTTTTTTTTCTGGTTCAACTTTTTGGCTGGTATATTTACAGGCAACTTCTTGCAAGGTTTTAAAAAGTTAATGGTTACAAGCAGAAAGAGAAATAAAATATGACGCAATCTTTGTCACCTCTGTCTAAATGTGTTGCATTCCCCCCCACCCCACCCCAATTTATTCTCCCTTCTCTGCTTCCTTTATGCCCAAAGGAGACCTCTGGATTATTCAAAACCTTGTTCCTTCCCCCTGGGTTTTTTTGGGGGGTGGGGTGCGGTACCACAGCAAGTGGTCGCAAATACGCTCCGTTTTTTCGTCCGATTTCTCTTGACGGTGCTAAAAGAGGCAGCCACACCTGCTGATGGGCGGCAGAATCGTTTCCGTGATAAACCACAGAAAGAGGCGGGGGGGGGAGAGGGGGGGAAGAACTATTATCAAAGTATTTATTTATTTATTAGGTCGACACGCTGCCCATCGGGCAACACGGCGGCTTTTATTTAGTGCAATTAAAATTTGGGAGGCCAGTTGGCAGTGGGTTTGAAGGCCTGGGGTAGCAAAAGAGATGGCCGCTGGTCCAGAAAGAAGTTTATATATATACACACACACACACAAACACAAAACAAAACTCTCTTTCCATCATCCCCGCCTCATCCCAGACGGGGAAAGCCAAATGTCTCCAAGGGAAAACAGGAAACTCTCAGTGCGGACAGGAAAAACTGGCTTGTAGGGAGGTGGGGTCAGCAACCGGGGATCACGTAGACCCCTTCGGGGTGCGCTTCCGCGGGGTGGCTGCCGGCGTAGTTATAATAGACGTCCTGAGTGTTGGCGTAGATCGGTTGGTCCCCGTGTCCGCTGTCTACGTCCCTGGCTCGAGAGGGCAGCCTGGGAAGCAGAAACATTACTGAAATATTTCTCTTTTTGCAAAAGGATTACCCATTGTGCCTCATCCCTCTCCTCCGCCCAGCCTGAGTCGGAAAGGGAAAGAGCTGAACAGAGAGGCAAGATGAAATTATTCAGTTCCGCCCCGCGTGGGCTTAATAGGGACAAAGGCCTTTTAATCCCACTTTAAACGTTGAACCGGGTTTGTCGGTGCTAGACTGAATCCAGGTTTAGACTGAGGGTTTGCTTCCATCCAAACTGGCGGTCGACCGTCCTGGGTGACGACCTTGTCCTATTGTATCTTTTCTCAATTAATAATAATAATAATAATAATAATAATAATAATAATAATAATAATAATAATAATAATAATAATAATAATAATAATAATGGTTATGGCTCACAAATGGAACACTGAAAAAAAGAGACAGAAGCCCCGATTTTTGCAGCTCAAGAACAAGCTATCAGAACAAATGCAGTTAAGGCTAGAATAGAAAAATCAGCCGAGTCCCCCACATGTAGACTCTGCAAAGAGGCAGATGAAACTCTTGACCATATATTGAGTTGTTGCAAGAAAATTGCTCAGACTGATTACAAACAGCGTCATAATGTAGTTGCTCAAATGGTCCACTGGAATTGGTGTCAGAACTATCATCTGCCCGTAGCAAAGAACTGGTGGGACCATAAGCCTGAAAAAGGGACTGAAAAGGAGCATGCAAAATTACTTTGGGACTTCCGAATACAGACAGACAGGGTTTTTGGAACATAATACCCCGGATATTGTGATTGTGGGGAAGAAAAAAGTGTGGATCATTGACGTTGCTATACCAGGTGGTAGTAGAGTCACTGAGAAACAATTTGAAAAAGAATTACCCGATATCAGGATCTGAAAATTGAATTTCAGAGACTCTGGCATAAACCGGGGCAGGTGGTCCCAGTGGTCATCGGCAGGCTGGTAATGCGGTGCCGAAAGAGCTAAGCAAGTATTTAGAAGAAATTGGAGTGGACAAAAGTCACCATCAGTCACCTGCAGAAAGCCGCCTTACTGGGATCTGCTCGCTTAATTTGCCGATACATCAAATGCTTGGGAAGCGTTCGACTAGTGATTGTAATACAGAATCCAGCGTAGATAGATAATAATAATAATAATAATAGTGAGGTCATGATTGGCTAATGAGGAAATGCAAACGGATGCAGAACGCTCGCTGGAAGCATTTAAAAAAAAAATAGGAAGCAGAATCCGATCTAGAATAAGACATGAGTTTGCTTCTGCAGGGACTTCCCCCGGTTGCTGTTCTTGGCAAGAACGGAGTTGACCAAACGGATGTTAGCTCATAGGCCTCTCAGCCCTGGGCGCCCGAGCTCCGCTTCCGCACATAAGACCTCGCAGCCCCACAAACCAGTTTGAGAGCCCCCTAAGACCAGTTTGGGATGAGAGGAACAAGTTTCGGCGGCGGCCGGACCCAACGCAAGAGCTTTGGCAGCATTCCCACCCAGTGAAGCCAGCCTGCGTGTGGTGGAAAATTCATTTTTTTAAAAAAAAAATGCTTGTTTCTTCAGGCTGCCTTTTGTTTAGTGCTTTTTAATCGCAGGGATCTGCGGAGGAGGTAGCCCCTCGCATTTCTAGGGAGAAACACTTTTCAATTTTTAAAAGCCAGTGGGGGTAAAAACAAAACCCCAGTCATGTGAGGAGCCCTGGTGCTTCCCTCCAGGAGCAGGTCTTTTGTAAAGCAGACGGCTCTTGATGGCCTGTACGCCATCCAGAAATAGAAAATCTGTTTGTCTTCCAAGGACTGGAGGAGGGCGAGGGCGAGAGGAGACAAGGAAGAGCAGTGATGACACCCCTGATAAATAAAACGCTCGCAATTCAGTTCTGAGTGACCCACCCACCCGCCCACCCCCTGGTGTTTTGAGGGCGCTAGGGGGGCGCTGGGTCACTCACCGGGTTTTGGAGGGCTTCCTGGCCCGGCGTTCACTCGGGCCACCGCGGGGCCCCGGGGGGTGGTCCATGAAGACGTTCTCGTACTCCCCATGGCCGGCGACGCTCGGTTCACCTTGCGTGCCGGCCCGACTGACATAGCGTGGCTGCCCGTGGTTGGCGTCGGAGGCATTAGATGCCCGCTTGTCCCACTGGAGGGAGGTCCCCCGTTTTCTCTGGATGAAGAAGTAGGCCAGGACTGCGGCCGAGATCAAAACCACGAGGGGGACGGCGATGGCGGCGTACACGGCGGCTCCCGTGGCCCTCCCGTGGCATTCTCGGGCGTAGTAGTCGGTCAGGTTGAAGGTGCCCACGGAGGAGCGGCATTGGCACTGGGCGCTGGGCGTGCAGTTGAGGCAGGCCACGTAAAACCTCCCGGCCTCCTCGCAGGTGCAGGCGGTGGCGTTTCCCGGGTCCCACGAGGAAGGACACGTGGCACTCGCAAAGCCGCCAAGGTGGAAGGCCAGCCACGCCACCGGGAACAGCCGTCCCATCCTGAAGGGAGGAGGTTAAATATATAGATATATATATACAGTATAACATAGGACAGTGCTGGCGAACCTATGGCACGGGTGCCAAAGGTGGCCCTCTGAGCTGACATCGGCCCTTCACAGCCACCTGGATTCGGGTTAAATTACTGTATTGTCACTTTACGGAAAATTAGTGACTTCTGAATTGCAGTTTGGGCACTCGGTGTCCAAAAGGTTTGCCATCACTGTCCTAGGACACGACAAACTCAAGGAAGGGCCGGGCACGTCTCTCTTGAACCAGAGAGAAGGTGGATCAGGTTCCCCCCCCCGCCTTCCTTCCCAATGGTGACAGACTGCCTGCCTTGCAGAGCGGGCCGGAATCTCAGCTCGTCATTCCAAGGCCCTAACGATGTGGGGAAACGTCTCATTGAGGGTCCAGCGATTTAGCTGGCTGGCTGGCCTCGGGGCTTTAAGAAGGGACCTGGCGGTGGAGTCCAGATCCACCACTACCCACCGCTCCTCGGGGACTCCTGGCCAGGAGTGCCCAGCTTGGTGGCTCTCCCGGGGGATGGTGGTTCATCGGACTGGTTCCCAGTTGCCGCCTCTGGGGTGGGCCAAGCAGCAGCCTGGGCTGGCTCCCGGGGTCCGATCCTCCTCCTCCCATGCGTTGGGTCCCGGATCTTCCCAACCGGCCGTCTGCTATCCACCGTTCCCACCTTACCTTCTGCCTGGATTCTCCCACCGGTTGCTCTCCGTGCCTCCTTCTCCTCTGGGCCTCCTTCTCCTCTGGGCATCGTTGCTGGGGAGGGCGGAGGGGCCAAAAGGGGAAACAGACACTTCCTTATTTTTCAGGGAGAGGCTGGGGCGGTGGACGAAACCCACCCCTTCCTTCTTTCCCTCCCTCCCCTGGCGTCCACTGCCACCCCGCCCTCCTGCTGGGGGTGGGCGGGTGGAATTGGGGTGGGTGGGGGGTCCCCCCGGTGTATCAGGCCTCGGGGCCTGGAAGGAGCTGCAGAAGAAAAGTGTGGAAGCGTCTTCAAAAAAAAAAAGGACTTTTTTTCCCCTACCAGTTGCCGTTTCTGCAAGACTGCTCCTGAGCCTGGAGGTTCCACTAAACCAATGCTGAAAAACCGGGCCGCTGGCAGCGAAAACCTTCCGCAGCCGGTAAACTTATAGGTGGCCTCATTGAGGTTCTTTTGCACCAGCAGTCCTCTTGAGAAATGCAACCCCCCCCAAAAAAACCCCACCCTCTCATCCCGGTCCCTTTGCCGATGCCACCCGGGCCGTCTGTTTGATGGGGGCGGGGGTCGTCCTGTAATTTTTTTTTTTTTTTTTGCAGGCTCTGTTTTTTCATCCATCCTCCTCACCCACCCACCCTGCCTTCTCCTTTCGCCAACCTGCTGATTTGCACCTTTTAATATGTCTGTGAAGATTCTCAGTCCTCCAGGTGAGTTTATCTGGAAGTTGAGTCATGGCTACTGGACTTCTTTTTTGAGAGATAGAATCGTTTCGCTGCTCATCCAAACAGCTTCATCGGTCTGTTTGGATGAACAGCGAAACATTTCTATCTCTCAAAAAAGAAGTCCAGTAGCCATGACTCAACTTCCAGATGCGCCTTTTAACTTCTTTTTTTTAAAAAAAATGCTGAGGCTGTTTCTCTTTTAGGGGAAAACCTCACGGCTCCTTTTTTTTCCTGGCAGGGTGGCCACTCCGGGAACCGAAAGGGAAGGAGAGCAAAACCAAACACGGCCTTTAAAATTTTCAAAAAAAAAAGAGCCCCAGAAATCAGCTTGGATTAAAAAGGCACCTTTGGGTCAAGAGGTGCTGGAGAATTTCGAGGCGGGTATGGGGGGAGGCTTACCCACCTGTTTGTTTGGAGAAAAGAGGACCGATTTGAACAGGATTTGGGTGTCGGCTCTATTCAGCTCTCTAAATTAAAAAAATAAATAAACACCCCAAGAACCAGAGGGGGGTATTTATGAGTTTGTGGGCCTATTCTGTGCAAAAATAAATAAATATGAATTAAAAATCGCACCATTTAACATGTCTGCAGCTTGCTGAAATCATGCCCTCGGGCACCATTCTGCGTGTTAGCAAGAATCGATCAACAATCGATCAACAATCGATCATTTTTCAGATTAAGTCATAACAGCCTGGCGAAAGCATGCGACAAGGAATACAGTATATGAAATCGGTTCACTTTTGCAGTATCAAATCAATCCCATAAGAATTTTTTTAAGATAACACTGAGATGCCGTTGCTCTGTCTTTTGCTATTATGGGACACAACGTCTGTTTTTTTTTTTTAACACAGTACATCTTATTAAAAATGAAAGTCAGATGGAACAGTTGTTCAGCACCCGAAGTAAACTACTAATAGCCGTTATTATGCATTATTGTACTTTGGTCTGAAGAATATTGTGATTGTGATGGTGATGGTGATGGTGATGGTGATGGTGATGGTGATGGTGTGTGTGTGTGTGTGTGTGTGTGTGTGTGTGTGTGTGAGAGAGAGAGAGAGAGAGAGAGAGAGAGAAAGAGAGACTTCCTCTTCTCCGGTCCCCCCCCCCCACCCCCGGCACCTTTTTGAGATCTTTTTATGACCACTTGACCAGCCTTCGAGAGGCACTGTTGGTTAATGCAGGAAGTGAAGATCTTGGTATAGAAAGACCTTCTTAGCTTGGGGAGAGGAAAGAGGGAACTCGTTTGTTTGTCTTTAAATTGTTATTGTTATTTCTTCTTTTATGGGGGGTGGAAGATCCTTTTGCGGAGGGGGGGTGTTCCTCATGGAGGAACCGTTGGTGGGCGGAATCAGGGCCATCGTGCAGATATGAAGGGCCTGCGCTGGGGATGATGGGACTTGTTTCCCCAGCGCGTCCTGGGGAGCACCATGGTGGTGGTGGGCCTTACGTCTCCGTGTGTGTCTCTCTGTGTGTGTCTCCATGTGTGTGTGCGCGCGTGCGTGCGCGCACGCAATGCAAATGAATTATTCTCCCTGCTCCCCAGAATATGTTCCTTTAATTTTTCCAAAAAATGTGTGTGTTAGAAAGACATTCCATTTATCCCGAAAATAATTTCCTTTTAAAGCTCCCTTTCTAACTAACTAACTAAAAATAAACTTTTTTTTGAAAAAGAATATGAATTTTAAAGTGGCGACCACCAGGGTAGGGCGTTGAGGTTTAGCAGAGACAATGGCCCTTAGCAGCTCAGGTCATGCAAAGCTGGTCTTAACTGAAAGGGGGTGGTGGTGGGTGCATTGCGGGACACTCTGATGAGGTTGTAAGACAGGCATGTCCAAACTTTGGCCCTCCTGATGTTTTGGACCACAACTCCCAGAATTCCAAGCCTGTGTTTGTTGCCAATGGCAAAGGACTGTGGGAATTGCTGTCCAAAACATCTGGAGGGCCAACGTTTGAGCATGCCTGGTGTAAGAGAAAGGCAGACATAGAGGCAGGAGGCAGGTAGAAAGATGGAAGGGGGGGAATGGTGGACCCACAGGAGGAGGGACGAGGGAGGCCACTGAGGCAGCACCCTTGGGTGCAGGCAGGCCGCAGAGATTCAATCCGAAACATAAAACCCCATTCAGAAGCTTCCGGTGGCCTCTGCCGGCAAGGTCCAGAATTGCAGCTCCTTGTCTGCCAACCATCTTTTGTTGCAAGTGTGGGATTTGTTGTCGTCCTTGTGTCATTGCAGTCACGGCTGAGGGTGTTCCTACTTTGCTGCTGAATAGTCCTAGGGGTGGTGGTGGAGAAAACACACACACACACACACACACACACACACACCCCTGGAAGTTGAGTCACGGCTACTGGACTTCTTTTTGAGAGACAGAAACGTTTGCATGAGCAGCGAAACGTTTCTCTCTCTCAAAAAGAAGTCGCAGTAGCCATGACTCCGCTTCCAGTTAAACTCACCTGGATGACTGAGAATCTACACACACACACACACACACACACACACACACACACACACACACACACAAAAGCCTGCTTCTTGCACCCCAAGGTATTAACCACTTGTGTGTTTCTCTCTGTGTGTGTCCTTCCGGCTAAATCAGGCGCCGCCTGGCTACTGAAACCAGACCGCTCTGAGAGCTTTCAGATCTGAGAGGCCCCATAAAATAAGATGGTCTACTCACCCCATTTATCACTGCCGATGGCGACTGCAGCAACGAAATAAAAAGACGCCTGCTTCTTGGGAGGAAAGCAATGGCAATCCTAGGCAGCATCCTAAAGAGCAGAGACATCACTTTGCCAACTAAAGACAGGATAGTCAAAGCTATGGTTTTTCCAGTAGTGATGTATGGAAGTGAAAGCTGGACTATAAAGAAGGCTGATCGCCGCAGAATCGATGCCTTTTGAGCTGTGGTGCTGGAGGAGAGTCTTGAGAGTCCGACTCTTCGTGACCCCATCATGGACCAGATCTCGCCAGGCCTTCCTGTCTTCCACTGCCTCCCGGAGTTTCGTCAAATCCATATTGGTTGCATCGATGACACCGTCCAACCATCTCATTCTCTGTCGTCCTCTTTTCCTTTTGCCTTCAATCTTTCCCAGCATCAGGGACTTTTCCAAGGACTCCTCTCTCCTCATGAGGTGGCCAAAGTACTGGAGCCTCAGCTTCAAAATCTGTCATTTCAGTGAACATTCAGGGTTGATTTCTTTCAGGATGGATCGGTTTGATCTCCTTGCAGTCCAGGGGACTCTCAAGACTCTCCTCCAGCACCACAGCTCAAAAGCATCGATTCTGCGGCGATCAGCCTTCTTTATAGTCCAGCTTTCACTTCCATACATCACTACTGGAAAAACCATAGCTTTGACTATCCGGACCTTAGTTGACAAAGTGATGTCTCTGCTCTTTAGGATGCTGCCTAGGTTGGCCATTGCTTTCCTCCCAAGAAGCAGGCGTCTTTTTATTTCCTTGCTGCAGTCGCCATCGGCAGTCATCAAGGAGCCCAAGAAAATTAACTCTCTCTCTCTCTCTCTCTCTCTCTCTCTCTCTGTGTGTGTGTGTGTGTGTGTGTGTGTGTGTGTCTTAAGAGCGTCCTCACGTCCAATCTAAGCCCTCGGGGCGCGTCCCCACGTGCTCCGCGGGCAGGCCACCGGCTTGGACGGGGGAGCGCAAGGGGGGTCATTAGGGTCCGCTCTACCTCGCAGGGCTGTTGCCCCTGATCGCCGCCCCCCATCCCTTCCAAGGAGGGAACCCGGGGGCATGGGGGGGGCGGAAGAAGGAAACGAACTGATCAAACGCGCGGGGAACGCGCGCAAAGCTCTAGGATCAGCGGATGCCCAAGCAGCGCTCTCCGGTCTCTCGGCTGGCCTCCCTCGCGGGGTCGTCGTTTCGGAAGGAGAGAGAGAGAGAGAGAGAGAGAGAGAGAGAGAGAGAGAAGATCTCACCTCCCCTTCTTCCTCCTCCTCTTCCTCCTCCTCCTCCAAGACGCGCGTGGAGCATCCTCTCCGGCGCGCCTTTTTCTCCCTACCCCCCCTCCCCGTCGATGGCGTTGCCCTTTTAAGATCAGGGAAGGGGGGGAAAGAGAGAGACGAGGGGGAGGGTCTGCCGGAGGAGGAGCCCCCTCCCTCTCTCCCCTCCCCTCCCCTCCCGGCTGGGAAAAGCAACGCGGCTCCTCTCCGTTGCCCGCCGGGTCCCCCCCGGGAAGCCCCGACGGTGCCATGGGGCAGCAGCACCACCAGCAGCAGCAGGCGGGCTGCTCTTCCTCCTCCTCCTCCTCCTCCTCCTGGCCGGGAGGGGCCCGATCCCGAGCCTTCCTCCTCCTCCTCCTCCTCCTCTGACGGTCAGCGACCCCCCCGTCCCCCCAAAAAGCCCCCCCTCTTCCCCAGCCATGTACCCCAAAGGCAGAGGAGCCGGCGTTCCCTCCGACGGACAGGCGCGCGAGAAGTAAGTGGCTCTCCCCCCTCCCCACCCCACCCCGGGAGCGCCCCCCCCACCCCCAGCTCTCCATTGCATGGCACCATCTCCCCCCCCCATCACCGGATGAAACTTTGCATGGGGAGGGTCTCGCTCTCTCCTCCCTCCCCCCCCCCAAAAAATAAACCCCTCGTTTTCGTCTTTGCGCGGAACCGTCGTGGGAAGAAAGACTTGGGGCGCCCTTTGGAAGCGGACGGGAGGGGGGGGGCTTCTCTGGGAGAAGGGGCGCCAGGAAGGGGGTTAAGGCGAGGATTGGGGGGGAGCCCTCCTGGCTTTGCTTCCGGGTCCCGTCCCCCCCAACTCCAGTTGTGGGGGGGGCGGAGGTCGTCTAACCCCCAGAGATCAAGGGACCCCGTTCTCTCTCGTCCTCCTCTGCAAGGCTGGTGTTCCAAAGGGCTTCAGGTTGAGGGTGGGGGTGGGGTGGGGACTGACCAGCCAGCCCCTGGACGGTGGTGGTGGTGGTGGGGATACCCCATATGTGCCCAGGGAGGAGTGTCCCAAGTCAGACCACAAACACCCCCCCCCCCAGGTACACCCCTGGCTTCCCCAGCACACATCTTGGCTAGGCAGGTTTCCTTTTGGAGAAGGAGGGCCTGTGGAACTCAGGGCCACAAGGTGCTGGTGGCAGATTGCAGTGGTGGTGGTGGTGAGGATGCCGACACAGCCCTCCGAGGAGGGTGGCCTTGGCGGCTCTTGAACCAAGAACCCTTGCGCTTAGAAACCCGACAAGAGGCCTCTCCCATCCATAGGGGAGAAAATGAGATATTGGGTTAATGTGGGCCTGGGGTGGGCTGCAAGGCATTTTATATGGTGTCAGGGGTCTTTTTTTGGGTGTGTGTGTGTGTGGAGGTGGTAATAGAGCTTCCACGTTCAAGAGAAGTCTAGCACGGCCTGTCCGTCACTAGGGAAGCCAAGCAGGGCCCCTTCCATCTGCCCTGCGCCGGAAGTAGAGAAGAGGTTAGACAGGGCCATGGACGTCATCCCTCCCCTACACCAGCACTACAGCTCCCATCCTCCCCACCCCCCAGAGGTAGGCGCTGTCGGGGGCCCAGGGCCGCAGGGTGAGTTGGCAGGGGAGGGGTGGGGAGGATGGTTTCTTGAACAACAGCCAGGCTCCATGGTATTCACCCCATGCCGGAGGTTTCGTTGGCGCTCTCCTTGTGTGGTTTGGTGGGTTACTGGGTGACCTCCCTCTTTTTGTAGGGTAACCTCCCCTCCTTTGGTTTTTGGGACGACAAATCCCATATTCCCCGGAATCGACCCCCTTTTTCTCCGAAGAAACACTGGGCCGAGGTCCTTGAAACAGGGCTTACCGTTGCTCCGGTGGGGGTTTTGTCGGGGACCCACACAGACCTCCCCTAGTTTTTTCCTTACACTGAGCTGGGATTTTGAATCGTTTGGGGAGGGAGGGGTTGATTATGTTTCAATAAATGGCTTTTGAATCACCGGGGCTTCCCTCGGGGCGAGGTTTGTCCCGATGGGTCTGTCCTCCTGCGCTTTTCACAGGGCCGTCGGGAGTGTCGTTGGGAAACCAAACACCCCCTTTTTGGGGTGAGCCGTGCCCCGATCCGTGAATCAGTTTAAAGCCATCGATTTTAATCCCCCCCCTCCGGATCTATGATCGCTTTGAGATCTCCTCCTATGATTTGGATTCCTGCCTCCAGCGAGGGGTTGGGCTGGATGCCCTCCCGGGACCCCCTCCCGGCTTCAACATTTCTCCGATTCTATGATTAGACGTGAGGCCAGGTTATTATCATCATTCCCGGGAGCCATGAGATTTCCTACGACCGGGGTTGCTGTGTTCCTCCTTGCGGCAACCGCAACGGCCCTGCGAGGCAGGCCGAGCGGAGAGGCAGAGCGCCAAGGGGGACGTGGTGATTGTAGGGGTTCCGGTGCCTGGGATCCCCTAGCCATCCGTTATTATTCCTGAGAGATCTGATACTGACGTGCAAAATAATGCAGGGCATGAGTCAAGTGGACAGATGGAAGCTCTTCTCCCTCTCACAAAATACCAGAACTAGGGGGACATCCACTCAAATCGAGGGCTGGGAGAGTCAGAACAGACCAAAGAAAATATTTTTTCATCCAGCGTGTTGTTAGTCTGTGGAACTCCCTGCCACAGGAAGTGGGGATGGCATCTGGCCTGGATGCCTTCAAAAGGGGATTGGACAGATTCCTGGAGGAAAAGTCCATCCCAGGTAACAAACCATGATGGAGATGTATCATTGCCAGGCTTAAAACCGGGGTACTTCAAGGGCCAGATGCAGGGGAGTGGGATCAGGAGACAGATCGAGTCTCATGCTCTTCCAGAGGCATCTGGTGGGGCCACTGTGAGATCCAGGAAGCTGGACTAGATGGGCCTTTGGCCTGATCCAGCAGGGCTCTTCTTAGGTTCTTAGGTTCTTACGATACTGCTTATTTTTCCCAGAAACGGCCCACACCTCGTTCCTCCCTAAATTTGGGGTCCCGAGGGGGGGGGGAAACCAAAGAACGGAACTGACCCCCCCTCTCCCCCCCCTACCTAGGTTGGCCCTCTATGTGTACGAATACCTACTCCACATCGGCGGAGAGAAGTCAGCTCAGACCTTCCTTGCGGAGGTGAGGCAGGGGAAAGGTTGCAGGAGAATCAATCCGCACCGCCGGTTTCCCCTTTTTTAAAAATAAACCACCCTGGCCGAAACACGACCCATAACGCTGGGGGGAACCGCCGGCCGGGGTGTTGTTCCGTCGCCTCCGAATGCACCGGCCGCCCTCCTGTTGGGGTCTGAACTCTGGAGGAAAAACAACGGCACGATCGCTAGTAGCAGAGGGCAGATCATTCCGAGGGTGCCCCTTCCTTTGCCACCCGCTGGGAGGTGTGTGTTTGGGGGGGGGGTCTCTTTAGATCCGCTCTTTTGATGCCCTTGCTGAAAAAGAGAACCACCACTACCACCCCTTTGCCGTTCTCGTCCCCTCCCCTGTTTTCATCGGTGTCCGTTTGTCTCGTTGCAGATTCACTGGGACATGAACATCACCCTGGGGGAACCCCCGGGTTTCCTGCATTCCTGGTGGTGGTAAGTGGGCGTCCACGTTTTCGGGGCGGGGCAGGGGGGTGGCCCTTCGGCCCGATGCGTGAAAGCCGTTCCGTGGCCGTGGAGAACGCACAAGCCGGGGGGGTTTTCTAGATCTCTCGTGGAGAACGTTTATTTATTTATTTCTATTTATTTCAGAGTATTTTTACCCCGCCTTTCTCCTTGCAAAAGGACCCAAGGCGGCTTACAGTAATGAGGGATAATATATAGTCCAGTACAATTAAGACAGGTTCAAGTACAGTGGTCCCTTGTATAAAGGAATTAATTAGTTTCAAATGAAATTCTGTTCAGCACATTTTCCTTTATACAAATTTCCCCTAGGAATGCATTGAAAACAGAGTAACCACTAATTGTGACCTTATGTTGTACGGATTCGCCCCATAGGCGATTCTGTTAATCAAATTTCCCCTATCTTGGGATCCTCTCCCCCCACGCCCGTACCTGGATCCCCCAGGGGGCTTCCTAGTTGAAGGAGTCTAATTTGCAGCTTCCTCCGCAAACCGTATGGCCCTTTGAGGAGCCGTCTCCGGTCTGACGTAAATAGGTTTTCCAAGGTTGGATCTCCCTTCCGAGTTCCCCGATCCTTGCACCCCAAATCACCCCGACGTCGGGGGGGGAGGGTTTAAGCAGGCTTTTTAAAACAAGGAAACAGTTTTCAAAAGAAAGCACCATTTTCGATCCCTGAATGCGCCAGGGGGCCAGAGCAGCTGAAGGGTCCTTGGAGTCATAGTTGGGCCTCAGAGTTTTCCCCAGCTGTGCTGCAACCTACAAAATCAGATGCAATTGGTTTTGCTAAGAAAGATGGATTCTGTGCTGCCTGGTTGATTATTTCTAAGGGTGCCCAGTTAGCCAAGAGAGGGACTGAGAAGCTCCGGACCTCCTCGGCTCCCTGCTGACGGAGATGTTTTTGTTGACTTACATTAAATGCCTCCTCGGGCATCCGGCCCCCCTTCGCAAACCCGGCCCACCATCTCGTAGCCGTGTTGTCGCCTTGTGTAACGACCTGCCCCTGAGTTTTCGTAGCGGTTCCACAGACGGCTGGCCAACACACGCCCCCTTGGCGGGTTCTCGGCCCACCCGAGGCTTTAGAGACCCTCTTCGGTCGTCTGGCATCCCGGGAGGGCGGCGTCCCAGAAACAGCGGGGTCATTTCTCCCAATTGTTGGGGGGTGGGGAGTCTGAGCGGTCTTCCGATTTAGGCCCTCCCACGTCTGTCTGGATTAAAGGACTCCAGAAGGAGCCTGAAAACCCACACCAAATTAATTTGGGGGGGGGGGGTTCTGCAGGGCTGGGTTAATTGTAAGCCAGACCAAGGTCAAAGGAAAGAAAGGGTGCTCCTGAGCTGGTGCAGAGTGCCTTTAATAAGGCAACCCCTGTCTTCGGTTCCTCCCATCCTTCCCATGCCCTCTATGCCCCCTCCTCCACTACCACTAAGAAGGGAACTCTGAAGACATCCATAGCTTTGCATTTATTAGGTTTGAAAATTGCTTGTTTGCTTGATTAATTAATTTATTTATGAGCTTTCTAATCTAATCAATATAAGAAATGCAAACCTATGGGTGACTTGAGAGTTCCCTTCTTAGTGGTAGTGGAGGAAGGGGCATAGAGGGCCTGGGGAGGATGGTTGGAGCCGAGGAGGACGGGGGTTGCCTTAAAGGCACTCTGCACCAGCTCAGGAGCACCCTTTCTTTCCTTTGACCTAGGTCTGGCTCACAATTAACCCCGCCTTGCGATGCGTCACTTCCGTTTCCCCCCGAAATACATTTATTTCAATAAAGCAAAATAAAACACAAAATAATATATAATAAATAATTTATCCAGTCCAAACTGCATCCTCTCTCTCTCTTTTTTTTCCTTTTCGGTCTATGTGTCACACTACCCCCCCACCTCATATGATATAAAACATATAATAATTAAAAGTATTTATTTATTATTTATTATTTATTTAGAACAGTTGTATCGCGCCCATCTTCCGAATTGGAACTCTGGGCGGTTAACAAATAAAACAAAACAATAAAAGGCCAATCCACAGATTGCAGTAAAAAAGGAGGGGAGGCAAACCCTCCAGCGGGATAACACAAGCGGCAAAAAAGAGAGGGGAAAAAAAGAAAATGAGAAAGGTGAGTATTAGAATAATTAAACATTATTAAAATGATTAAAATTATTATCACGTAAGGACATAACCATTCCTTTGTGTCTCTCTTTCTGATTTTAGCTCTATGGGTAACACTACTCCCGCCCCTCTCTTCAAAAAAATTTGGCTCTATGTGTCACAAATCTATTCCGCAATGATTTCCCATTAGAAATAATGGGAGGCTGCAATTCCCAGAAATGGCCACAGGATGTCAGCACTGGTGCGGCCTTTAAATTCCCCATTGGAAACAACGGGAGGCTGCAATGCCCAGTTGGGCCACAGGAGGGAGATACTGGACCGCCCTTTGGTTTCCTATAGGAAAGAATGGGAGGCTGTCTAAATAAGTGCCTGAAGAATAATTAAATTTCCTCTCCGCCTAAGTGAGTTTTGCCCTCGTTTCTTATTAGAGATACGGAGCGTCGTGGCACTGATGCGTTTATCACACCTCCGCAGGAGGGAAAAATAAGAATATAGTGAAAATATGCATAATGATTTGAAAAATTCGGTCAGGCAATGCTTGAGTTAGTCCGGTCATGGCCTCAGACTTCCGGAATGCCCCTTTTGTTGCGTCACTCGCGGAAACCGGAAAGAGCGTGCCCAGAAGGTCCTTGCCACGTCATCTGGGGGAACCGGAAGTGACGCGTCGCTAAGAGGTAGGTCCGAGCTAGAGCGGCCATGGGTTCGCGGTCCCGGTCCCGAGAACGGCGCCGGAGGAGAAGCCGGTCCAGATCCGGATCGAGGGAGACTCGGAGGAGAAGGAGACGAGACCAAGATGGGAAGTGAGTCCAAAAAAGGGGGCGCGAAAGGTAGGAGGTTCCTCGGGGGATCATAGAGTTCGGTTACCATAGAGTCAACGGGGATAGAGCGGCACCCTTTCCCCTACCTATATTGCTTTTTCTATATAGTGAATTTTCTTCTTTTTAAGAAGGAAAAGGCGAAAATTTCCATGGGGAAGAAGGGGTTTGTATACGAGGGGCCGCAATTTGGGGATATTTGCGTTCCCAAGGTTTTTTCTTTTTTTGGGCTGGGTTAATTGTGAGCCAGACCTAGGTCAAAGGAAGGAAAGGGTGCTCCTGAGCTGGTGCAAAGTGCTTTTAAGATGGTGCAGAATGCCTTTTAGATATCCCCTGTCTTCGGTTCTTCCTCTCCTTCCCAGGCCCTCTATGCCCCCTCCTCCACTACCACTAAGAAGGGAACTCTAAACACATCCATAGCTTTGCATTTATTAGATTAATTAGGTTTGAAAATTACTTGCTTGTTTGATTATTTTATTTATTTATGAGCTTCATATACAGCAGCCACCTAGCCCAAAGGCTACTCTGGGCTGTTTACAAAGTGCAGAATTCAAATTATAAAACACATACTGTAAATATATACAAGTCAAATACAAACAAAGTTCTATATAACAAAACAAACCGTAATCAAGATAGCTATAATATAAATTATAAGCCTGAGTAGGTCAGCTCTTTGCTCCATGCAGGCATAGCTCTGGTCTGACAGGGTGTCTTCTGAATTAATTGACTGATTAATTGTTGGTTGCATTTCTTGAATCCAGATTCGCTATGTAGGCTGCATAATTAAATTGTCAACTATTCAGAGAGTGCTTGAAGTGCTATGGGGCGGTATATAAGCAGAAGCAGAATACTTTATGTACAAGGATAAAGAAAGAAGAACAGCACTTTTGAAAATTATGAAACAAAGAATTAGTAAACTTGTCATATGAATATCCATCCACTGTATCCACCTGCCTGTCTAGCTAGCTAGTTGTTGTTGAGGCATGCTGCTACATAAGGCATGATAAAAACCTGATAAGTTAATAAACAAAAAAATCTATTGTTTGGGGGGGGGGAACCACACACACAGGAAAAGATATATATATATAATTGAGAACAGAAAGGAATCCAGAGTGAAAAGGGTCCAAAGTGCCTGGCATTTGCTCTGTTGAAAAGGGCAGGCAAAAACATCCCTGTAAGACAGGAGTCCCATCCTGAAACTGATTACTGGGTTATTAGTTTGCTGACCATCTACATCACTGTCAAAGAGAGGGAGAGAAGGAAACCTTGCAAGATTTTCCAGTCTATCGGTTTTGTTTTATTGGTGGTTTATTCTAAGAATATGTCTTTTGCGTCAGCTCCGAGGAAGACAGCCGGAGATGGAGGAATTGGAGAGAGAAGAGCAGGGAAGGTCAACCCAAAAGACCCCGAAAGCGCTCCTCACGATCCCGGGATTGCTCCCTGAGCACAGAGTCAATCAGCGTCCCAGTCCTTGGTGTCCGTGACCTTCCTGTCGCCCTCCCGGGTGGACCTGTGTGAGCAGCTAAGCTTCCAGGAGCGCCTTTGACTGAAAGAGGAGAAGACGACGCAGAAGGAGCTGATGAAGGGTCTGGAGAACCCCGAGGAGAAACGGGCCCGGTGCTTGGCCAAGTAAGAGGTCCCAGGTTTTCAGGTGCTTCTGTTTGTTGTTATGTGCTGTCAAGTTGCCTCTTATGGCACCCCTCTGTAGACGCAATCTCTTTTCCCAGGGTGGGGTGGGGGGTTTCTCATCTTCCAGCACTGTCTCTTGCTTCTTTTCCCCCCACCTTGGGAGTCTCATCTTGCAGCACTGTCTCTTGCTTCTCTTTCCCCCACCCTGGGAGTCTCATCATCTTCCGGCACTATCATTTCGTTTTTGCACTACCCCAGCCATCTCATTGCCTCTGGCTCATGGCAATCCCATGGATGCGTGACCTTCAATTAATCAATCATTTCCCACTCAGCTTTCTTCACTCTCCAGCTTTTCACACCCATACCTGGTGATCAGGAAGACAATCTTGGCCGTGGTTTCCAGCGACATATCTCCTTACACTTGACAACCGTCTCTAATTCTGTCACTCCTTCTGCGCAGTTTCCATTTGTCGACGCTGAGCCCTGGGCCTTGAGTTCTAGGTAATACCAAATATCGTCGGTCAGACATTAGCGGCTTGGCTTCAGCCACCTTCTCCGAATGTTTTACAGATCCATATATCTCTTATCCTGCTAAGGATCCTCTGATGGGTTCTCTGCCCCCCCCCCATCTCTTTCAGGCTTTGGAGAAAAAGGGGATCGGTCACCTGTCCAAAAAAGAACTTAAGGCACGGAACAAGCGGATCCAGAATGACAACTGCCTGGAGCTGCAGAAAGTAAGATTCTTCAAAAATGGATGCAGACGGGGTGGGTTGGTGAGTGTCCTTGGTTTAATTCCAGTTTACAGCATGAAGAGGAGGGATCTTAGATTATATTTTTTCCAAGAAAAATAACAAAAACTGTCTGTTTGTGGGCAGGCTTGGAAACTAAGAACTCAGCCCCATTGAAAACGCTGGGGACATTTTTTACAAGGTGCTGGTCCTCACTAAGTAGTGAGGCTCATGCTGGGATGTTCTCCTTTTGTCCAGTAAATTGGAAGTTAGAAAGGTACAATTTCCAGACATTTTGTAACCATTGGGAACAACTTTGGAGAAAAACTGGGGCTGGGGGGAATGAAGGGGAAGGTGTGTGAGGCAACCCCCGTCCTCCTCGGCTCCAACCATCCTTCCCAGGCCCTCTGTGCCCCTTCCTGCACTACCACTAAGAAGGGAACTCTGAAGTCATCCATAGGTTTGCATTTAATAAATTAATTAGATTAGAAAATAGCTCTATCTATCTATCTATCTATCTATCTATCTATCTATCTATCTATCTATCTATCTATCTATCTATCTATCTATCTATCTATCTAGAGCTTCATATACCGCAGCCACCTAGCCCAAAGGCTACTCTGGGAAGTTTACAAAGTGCAGAATACAAATTATAAAACACTTGTAAATATATACAAGTCAAATACAAACAAAGTTCTAATGTAACTATAATAAAAATTATAACCCTGAGTGGGCCAACCCTTTGCTCCGTCCAGGCATAGCTCTGGTCTGACAGGGTGGCTTCTCAATTAATTGACTGATTAATTTGTTGGTTTTGTTTCTTGAATCCAGATTCAGTGTGTGGCCTAAACAGTTAAATTGTAAAGAACCCAGAGAGTGCTTCAAGTGCAATGGGGTGGTATATAAGCAGAAGCAGAATAGTTTACGTACAAGGATCAAGAAAGAAGAATAGCACTTTTGAAAATGATGAAACAAAGAATCAATAAAGTTGCCATATGAAATATCCATCTACTGTATCTACCTATCTATCTAGCTAGGATAAAAAACCTGATAAGTAAATAAATAAAAACATAACATCCATTGTTTGGGGGGGGGAACTACACACACGCAGAAAAAGATACATATATATGATTGAGAACAGAAAGAATCCAGTATGAAAAGGGTCCAGGGTGCCTGGCATTTGGTCCGTGGAAAAGGGCAGGCAAATACACCCCTGTAAGACACGATTCCCATCCTGAAAGTAATTACTGGGTTATTATTTTGCTGACCGTCTACATCACTGTCAAAAATAGAGACAGAAAGAGACACAGAGAGAAGAAAACCTTGCAAGATTTTCCAGTCTACTTGTATTATTTTATTGGCAGATTATTCTAAGAATACATCTTTAGCTTCAGCTCCAAGGAAGACAGCTGGAGATGGAGGAAGCGGAGAGAGAAGAGCAGGGAACGCCACCAAAAAGGCCCTAGAATATTTTTCTTTTAAGTGGATTTTGTGGTAAAGAAACTGCTTGTTAAACGAGCATGCACTGCATCTATATCTTATGGTTTATACACCATATACTTGGTTCTAAGCCGTCCCGTGGATGGTGGAAACCGCAGATAATAGTATGCCAGCACAGTCTCTGGTTAGTGGCTATTTCTGGCCATTACACAGTGGAAATGCTTATTTCTGTTTTTTTTTTTCTGTTCATATTTCCAGGCGGTGGGTACGTGGCACTGTGGGTGAGGAATTCCTGCGGCAATGGGGAGCCTCTTGGGCCCTTGAGCCCTTCCTGTGCTTCGACTCCCCCAGACGTTCCTCTCTCCTTCCGTTGCAGGTGTCCATGGAGCTCGAGCAAGGAAAGAACGTGGATTTCTGGAGGGACATGACCATCACTATGGAGGAAGAGCTCGCCAAGCTGTGGAAGCTGGAAGCCATCGGGAAAGGGGCCGGTAAGCGGTCTCACTGAACAGTGGGTGGAGCAGGGATACACCTGCAGCTCACACTCATGGCCTAAACCTAACCGTAACGCCCGGTTTCCTACTGGTGAGCGCCAGGAAGAAGTGAACGCCTCGGTCAGCACTGATGTCACGCATCCATGGGATTGCCATGAGCCAGAGGCAACGAGATGGCTGGGACAGTGCAAAAACGAAACGATAGTTCCGGAAGATGATGAGACTCCCAGGGTGAGGGAAAGAGAAGCAAGAGACAGTGCTGCAAGATGAGACTCCCAACGTGGGGAAAAAAGAAGCAAGAGACAGTGCTGCAAGATGAGAAACCCCCCACCCCACCCCGGGAAAAGAGATTGCTTCTAGAGAGGGTGCTATAAGAGGCAACTTGACAGCACATAACAACAAGCAGAAGCACCTGAAAACCTGGGACCTCTTACTGGGCCAAGCACCGGGCGTGTTTCTCCTCGGGGGTCTCCAGACCCTTCATCAGCTCCTTCTGCGTCATCTTCTCCTCTTTCAGCCAAAGGCGCTCCTGGAGGCTCAGCTGCTTATACAGGTCCACCCGGGAGGGCGTTGGGGACGTAACGAACGACACCAAGGACTGGGAAGCTGATTGGCTCTGTACTCGGGGCGCAATCCCGGGATCGTGAGGAGCACTTTGGGGGTCTTTTGGGTTGACCTTCCCTACTCTTCTCTCTGCAATACCTCCATCTCCGGCTGTCTTCCTCGGAGCTGACGCAAAATACATATTCTTATAATAAACCACCAATAAAATAAAACCGACAGACTGGTAAATCTTGCAAGGTTTTCTTCTCTCTCTCTCTCTCTCTCTCTCTCTCTCTCTCTCTTTGACAGTGATGTAGATGGTCAGCAAACTAATAACCCAGTAATCAGTTTCAGGATGGGACTCGTGTCTTACAGGGGTGTTTTTGCCTGCCCTTTTCAACAGAGCAAATGCCAGGCACTCTGGACCCTTTTCACCCTGGATTCCTTTCCGTTCTCAATTATATATATATCTTTTTCTGTGTGTGTGGTTCCCCCCCCCAAACAATAGATGTTTTTTGTTTATTAACTTATCAGGTTTTTATCATGCCTTATGTAGCAGCATGCCTCAACAACAACTAGCTAGCTAGACAGGTAGGTAGATACAGTAGATGGATATTTCATATGGCAAGTTTAATAATTCTTTGTTTCATAATTTTCAAAAGTGCTGTTCTTCTTTCTTTATCCTTGTACATAAAGTGTTCTGCTTCTGCTTATATACCGCCCCATAGCACTTCAAGCACTCTCTGGATAGTTGACAATTTAATTATGCAGCCTTCATAGTGAATCTGGATTCAAGAAATGCAACCAACAATTAATCAGTCAATTAATTCAGGAGACACCCTGTCAGACCAGAGCTATGCCTGCATGGAGCAAAGAACTGACCTACTCAGGGTTATAATTTATATTATAGTTATCTTGATTATGGTTTGTTTTGTTATATCGAACTTTGTTTGTATTTGACTTGTATATATTTACCGTATGTGTTTTATAATTTGAATTCTGCACTTTGTAAACAGCCCAGAGTAGCCTTTGGGCTAGGTGGCTGCTGTATATGAAGGTCATAAATAAATAAACTAATCGAGCAAGCAAGCAAGCTATTTTCAAGCCTAATTAATCTAATACAGTGGTACCTTGTATAAAGGAATTAATTCGTTCCAAATGAAATCATGTTAAGCAAATTTTCCTTTATACAAATTCCCATAGGAATGCATTGAAAATGGAGTGATCCCATTTTTATGTGGTACGGATTCTCCCCATAGGCGATTATGTGAAGCAAATTTCCCCCTATTTCCAGAATATTTTATGTTGTACAAATTTTATGTGATACAAGCTGTTTTGTTATACAAGGAGGGTCCACTGTACTGTTGTTTTTACGAAGCTGCCAGAGGAGAGGGAAATGCAAAAGGACCAGCGTTGGGGGGTTGGGTTTTTTTTTGGGGTGGTCCAGGTTAGCTACTGGCTTGAGCCTTGGGGGGGGGGGGGTGAAGGGGCCAATGTGTGGGGTGATGGGGGTTTTTTGGGGGGATTATATTTCATTTTACTTTGACTCAAGGAACGGAGCCGGAGCCCCCCTGAGTCAGAGGTTTGGGGGAGGGGGAGGGGGCGGCTGTTTTTGCCCTGAGGGCGACCTGGACGGGCTTTGGGGCAACGAGGTGCCAACTGCGATGGAGGGTCCATCAGAAAGGACTTGGATTGCTTTTTCCATTTTATTTTCCAAAAGAGAAACGCGTGACCTCGAAAGGGCGCGACGCCCGAGACCCGCCGCGGTGAAGCGGGAGAGGCTCCGAGGCCTGCCAATCGGGCGCTCGACCAATGGGAGGCGGTTTCGTCATCGAGGCAGGGAGGACCCGGCGTGTCAAATTTACCAGGAGCCGTGTAAACTCCCAGTAGCTGGGATGGCTCAGCGGGGAAAACCCTTGTTAACTTTTAATGGCGGCTCTCGTTGGCCGGTAGTCTCCGAGTTCGAATCCCCGAGGGTGAGCCTGACCAGCTGCGCATCCGGTTGGTTCTCTCTTTCTGGGCTTGGGTCCTGCCGCCTGTGCAACCTTGGGCAAGTTGCACAGTCCTCACTGGCCCCACCTTGGCAGGACCGTCAGTCAGGGCTGCGCGACTCACTCGTAGGTAGTACAGGTTGGGGGGACCCGGGCCCAGAAAAAGAGAACCACCTTTTGCCAAAATGGCGGCCGGACCCAGGGGGGAAAAATAAAAAAATTCCCTGCTATTTTTTTCCACCTCAGCAACCCAGCGGGGATTCGAACCAGCAGACCCCGGAGGGACCTACTACCTTTGCAGGCGCCGAACCCACTGAGCCACCAGCGGCTCTTGGCTTCAGAGCGTGTTAATAGCCTACTTGAACCTTCTGCCCCCAGAGGCCAAAGGCGGGAAAAACGGGAACTCTGAGGATTCGAACTAAGGAACCCAAGGTCCGGGCCGTTACATTAACCTCTAAGCCAGCCCCACAACCGGAAGTGACGTTTGACAATCTAACCTATATCTCTCCGGCTACGGAAGCTGGGCACGTTGAAAAACAACAAGGACTCTCCGGAATCGAACCTGGTGACTCGTATCTCTTGGGTCACTGCCATTACCTATACGCCACCCCTGGACCGGAAGTGACGCTCGAGAATCTGACCTATGTCTCTCCGGCCTCGGTTGTTCCCATTCAGAAAGCCACCCTCGGATTCCTCCATTGAAAGCTGCGCGCCGTCCCAGGAAATGACGTCCGTCCGGGATTCTGCTGCTCCTCCTTCGCTTCAAGGGTTTCGGTCGGGACACGGAACCTGCGCCCGGGCAGCGGCGGCGCCGTTCCCACGTGCACCACTTGGCGCTCACCGGTTTCGGGCGGGGAATTGCCGACCCCGACCCCTGAGCATGGGCAGAGTTCCTCCCTCCCTCCCGCTCGCCCCCCCCCGGGCCTCTTTGATCTTAAAAGCCTTCCTGGAGGCGAGGAAAGAGTTTCAATAAAAGACCTGCACAAAAGGAGTCTCGTGTCAGTGGGTTTGGTTTAATTCCACAGTCGCAGACAAAGCACTCAATAGCACAATTCACAGCTGCCAAACAAAGCCATGTTTTGACCCATTTAATTCGCATTTTACTCCCGGGGAGTGTTTAGCCTTGGAAGCAATCATCACCCCTCGAAATAAGAGAGGTTCTTTTTTTCTGGGGAGAAATCTTCTGAAATACATAAATAAATCCCCCATCACCTCCATGAAGGAGAAGTCTCCGAGCCCTGTGGTTTTAGTCATAAGGAGGATCACCTCATTTACATATAAACAAATCAAGTCCCAGGGCAGGCGCCAAGCTCCCTCTGACAAAAGACGGCTGCATCGCCCCCCCCCCACCACCATTAAAAGCTCTCCTCCCGCTTTCAAAACCCGCCCTTTGCTGCCCTCCAGTGGCAAAATATAATTATGTCAGTTCTCCAACGCTTCAAACCGTTCATTTCCTTTCCTTAATCTTTTTTTGGACTACAAGCTCCCAGAATTCATTAAACTGAGGGGCAAAAAAAATCCCATTTTTATGTTGTACGGATTTTCCCCAGAGGCAATTATGTTAACAAATTTCCCCTATCCCCGGAATATTTTATGTTGTACAAATTTTATGTTATACAAGCTGTCTGTTATAAAAGGGTCCACTGTAAATGCAAAGCTATGGATGTCTTCAGAGTTCCCTACTTAGTGGTAGTGGAGGAGTGGGCATAGAGGGCCTGGGAAGGATGGGAGGAACCGAAGACAGGGGTTGCCTTAAAGGCACTCTGCACCAGCTCAGGAGCACCCTTTCTTTCCTTTGACCTAGGTCTGGCTCACAATAAACCCAGCCAAAAAAGAAAAAGAAAAAGAAAAAACCTTGAGAACGGAAATATTATAATAAAAATTATAACCCTGAGTGGGCCAACCCTTTGCTCCGTCCAGGCATAGCTCTGGTCTGACAGGGTGGCTTCTCAATGAATTGACTGATTAATTGGTAGGTTGCGTTTCTTGAATCCAGATTCAGTGTGTCGCCTAAACAATTAAATTGTAAAGAACCCAGAGAGTGCTTGAAGTGCAATGGGGCAGTATATAACCAGAAGAAGAACAGTTTACGTACAAGTTTCAGGAAAGACAAAGAATCTATAAAGTTGCCATATGAAATATCCATCTATCCATCTTAGCCTAGCTAGGATAAAACACCTGATAAGTAAATAAATAAAAACATAACATCCATTGTTTGGGGGGGAGACTACACACACGCAGAAAATGATATACTGCATCAGGAAAGAAGAACGGCACTTCTGAATATTATGAAACAAAGAATCTATAAAGTTGCCATATGAAATATCCATCTACTGTATCTACCTAGCTAGCTAACTAGTTGTTGTGGCATGCTTCTAGATGAGGCCGGATAAAAAAACTGATAAGTAAATAAATAAAAACAAAACATCTACTGTTTGGGGGGGGGAACCACACACACAGAAAAATATACATATATATAATTGAAAAGGGAGAGGAATCCACAATGAAAAGGGTCTAGAGCAGTGGTTTTCTACATGTGGGTCCCCAGATGTTCCTGGACTGCAACTCCCAGAAACCCCTTCCGGCACAGCGAGTGGTGGAGGCTTCTGGGAGTTGCAGTCCAGGAACATCTGGGGACCCACAGGTTGAGAACCACTGGTCTAGAGTGCCTGGCATTTGCTCAGTTGAAAAGGGCAGGCAAAAACACCCCTGTAAGACACAATTCCCATCCTGGAAGTAATTACTGGGTTATTATTTTGCTGACCGTCTACATCACTGTCAAAAATAGAGAAAGAGAGAGAAGAAAACCTTGCAAGATTTTCCAGTCTACTTGTTTTATTTTATTGGCAGATTATTCTAAGAATACGTCTTTAGCTTCAGCTCCAAGGAAGACAGTCAGAGATGGAAGGAGCGGAGAGAGAAGAGCAGGGAACACCACCAAAAAAGACCCCGGAATTTTTTTCTTTTAAGTGCATTTTCTGGTAAACAAACCGCTTGTTATACGAGCATGCACTGCATCTATATGGTATGGTTTATACACCATATATGTGGTTCGAAGCCTTCCCATGGATGGTGGAAACTGCAGATAATAGTATGCCTTATACATAGCACAGTCTCTGGTTAGTGGCTATTTCTGGCCATTACACAGTGGAAATACTTATTTCTGGTTTTGTTCTGTTCATATTTCCAGGCGGTGGGTACGTGGCACCGTGGGTGAGGAATTCCTGCGGCAATGGGGAACCTCTTGGGCCCTCGGGCCCTTCCTGTGCTTCGCCTCCCCCAGACGTTCCTCTCCCCTTCCATTGCAGGTGTCCATGGAGCTCGAGCAAGGAAAGAACGTGGATTTCTGGAGAGACATGACCATCACTATGGAGGAAGAGATCGCCAAGCTGTGGAAGCTGGAAGCCATCGGGAAAGGGGCCGGTAAGCAGTCTCACTGAACAGTGGGTGGAGCGGGGATACACCTGTGCATCCCACTCACGGCCTAAACCTAACCGTAACGCTAACTCTGTCCCCACCACCACCTGGTTTCCTACAGGCGAGCGCCAGGAAGGAGTGAACGCCTCGGTCAGCGCTGATGTCCAGTCCGTCTTGAAGGGGAAGACCTACAACCAGCTGCAGATAATCCAGCAAGGAATCGAGGGCAAGATCGTGGCCAGAATGTCCAACCTAGATCCACCAGGCTAGTTTGGATATGCAATAAAAATAGACTGCATTATTTTAAGGGCTTATTGACGTTTAGAGAAGGAGGAATATCTCATGCCCTCCTATGGCCTTTGGGAAAGACTGCCACAGGGTCAACACTGGGCAAGGCACTTCGTGCGGTGAATCCCGGAGAAGAGGAGGCCTCTAGCACTGTGATTGAGGTCAAAACCAGAGCTGGCACCCTGTGTTTTAAAAATGCTCTTGTACTGCTGTAAAATAGCTTCCCGGCGTCTAATGGTGGGTCTTCCCCTTTACGTGCACAAGGAGAGGGAAGAGATTGCAAGGCAGGAGGGAAGTATCCTAAAATTAGCCTGTCAAAATACAGGCAGTTGTTTTAAGTGAACACATCGGTCAAGGGGGGAAAAATACAATGAATTTTTAGAAATGCTGAGCTGCCAAGGTTTTAACTTGATATCAAAAGGTCCTGGCTATAAATGACTGTAACAACGTTGCCTGCAATCACACTGCTAATACAGGCTTGGAATTCTCGGGGTTGTGGTCCAAAACATCAGGAGGGCCGAAGTTTGGACATGCCTGGCTTAAATGTACCATGGAGGACAGAGGCAAGATATTCACTTGAGCTCCGCAAGGGAGAGGGGAGTTCAAATGCTCGTCCTTGCCCTGTTCACACAACAAATATTACTCTCTCTGTATATCTATGTTTTTTTAAGAAAAATAAAGCCAAATAAAAAGACATAAAACCATAGATAATGATTAAAAATCTTTATCAATTCTGCAACTTGTTTCTCTCCTTTTTATTTTAGCTCTATGTGTCACACTAACCCCCACCCCATACACACACACACACATACATACACCTTTTTTTTTTTTTTTTTTTTTTTTTTTTTTTTTTTTTTTTGCATCCAGAAAGATCGGAGCTGCCGGCTGATCCGGATGGGCATCATAATGTTCCAAGACGTTGAGAGTTGTACGTACTTACGTTGTTCCCCATCTGGTTTTTCCGGGAGGAAATTCAGACTGGTCTGAATTCAATATTCGGGAAATCCCTCTCTCGATTTCATGCGTCGATATCGTAGCTTCGCTGCTGCTTCAGGAACCAAAATCACGATCCTGGTGCCCGGTACCCACTCAAGATGTAAAATTTCCAGACATTCTGGGGGGAAAACTGGAAATAAATATTTAAAAAATACCACACACCTTCCCCTTCATTCCCCCCAGCCCCGGTTTTTCTCCAAAGTTGTTCCCCATGGTTTCAAAACATCGGGAAATTGTACGTTTCTATCTTCCAATTTACTGGACAAAAGAACATCCCAGTGTAAGCCTCACTACTCAGTGAGGACTAGCACCTTGGGGGAAAAATGTCTCCTGCGTTTTCAATGCGGCTGAGTTCTTAGTTTCCAACCCTCGTCTTTGTGTGGTATTTTGGAATTAAACCAAGGACCCACACCCCTGTCTGCACCCATTTCCGAAGAACCTTACTTTCTGCAGCTCCAGGCAATTGTTTTTCTGGATCCGCTCGTTAGGTTCCTTAAGTTCTTTTTCAGCCAATTTTCAAACGTGCTGTTCTTCGTTCCTGATCTTCGTAAAGTATTCAAGAAATTCAACCAACCAATTAATCAGTCAATTAATTGAGAAGCCAACCTGTCAGACCAGAGCTATGCCTGCATGAACCTTGATTATGGTTTGTTTTGTTATTTAGAACTTTGTTTGTATTAGACTTGTATATATTTACCGTTTGTGTTTTATAATTTGAATTCTGCACTTTGTAAACAGCTCAGAGTAGCCTTTGGGCTAGGTGGCTGCTGTATATGAAGCTCATAAATAAATAAACTAATCAATCAATCAAGCTGTTTTCAAACCTAATTAATCTAATAAATGCAAAGCTATGGATGTCTTCAGAGTTCCCTTCTTAGTGGTAGTGGAGGAGGGGGCATAGAGGGCCTGGGAAGGATGGGAGGAACCGAGGAGGACGGGGGTTGCCTTAAAGGCATTCTGCACCAGCTCAGGAGCACCCTTTCTTTCCTTTGACCTAGGTCTGGCTCACGATTAACCCAGCAAAAAAAAAGAGAAAAAAACCTTGGGAACGCAAATATCCCCAAATTGCGGCCCCTCGTATACAAACCCCTTCTTCCCCATGGAAATTTTCGCCTTTTCCTTCTTAAAAAGGAGAATATTCACTATATAGAAAAAGCAATATAGGTGGGGGAAAGGGGTGCCGCTCTATTCCCTGCGACTCTATGGTATTCGCACTCTATGATCCCCGAGGAAACTCCTACCTTTCGCGCCCCCCTTTTTGGACTCACCTCCCATCCCGGTTTCGTCTCCTTCTCCTCCGACTCTCCCTCGATCCGGATCTGGACCGGCTTCTCCTACGGCGCCGATCTCGGGACCGGAACCGGGACCGCGAACCTGTGGCCGCTCTAGCTCGGCCCTACCTCTTAACGACGCGTCACTTCCGGCTTCACCGATGACGCGGCAAGGGCCTTTTGGACGCATTCCTTCCGGTTTGCGCGAGTGACGGAACGCGGGGGCCTTCAGGGAATGCGAGGCCATGACCGGACTAACTCAAGCATTGCCTGACCGAATTTTTAACAACACTATGCATATTTTAACTATATTCTTATTTTTTCCTCCTGCGGAGGTGTGGGAAACGCATCAGTGCCACGACGCTCCGTATCTCTAATAAGAAACGAGGGTAAAAGTGACTTAGGCGGAGAGGAAATTTAATTATTGTTCAGGCAATAATATAGACAGCCTCCCATTATTTCCTATAGGAAACAAAGGGCGGTCCAGTATCTCCCTCCTGTGGCCCAACTGGGCATTGCAGCCTCCCGTTGTTTCCAATGGGGAATTTAAAGGCCGCACCAGTGCTGACATCCTGTGGCCATTTCTGGGAATTGCAGCCTCCCATTATTTCTAATGGGAAATCATTGCGGAATAGATTTGTGACACATAGAGCCAAATTTTTTTGAAGAGAGGGGCGGGAGTAGTGTTACCCATAGAGCTAAAATCAGAAAGAGAGATACAAAGGCATGGTTATGTCCTTACGTGATAATAATTTTTAATTATTTTAATAATGTTCAATTATTCTAATACTCACTTTTTTAAGGAGGCCTTTGGCGATCTTTCCACTTAATTTTCTTTTCCCCCCCCTCTCTTTTTTGCCGCTTGTGTTATCCCGCTGGAGGGTTTGCCTCCCCTCCTTTTTTACTGCAATCTGTGGATTGGCCTTTTATTGTTTTGTTTTATTTGTTAGCCGCCCAGAGTTCCAATTCGGAACTGTTCTAAATAAATAATAAATAAATACTTTTAATTAATATATGTTTTATATCATATGAGATGGGGGGGTAGTGTGACACATAGAGCGAAAAGGAAAAAAAGAGAGACAAGACGCAGTTCAGGACCGGATAAATTATTTATTATCTATTATTTTGTGTTTTATTTTTATTTTTTTGAAATATATTTCGCAAAAACAGGAAGTAGCGCGTCGCAAGGAGGGAGGGCCGGGCTAGAGCGGCCACGGGTTCGCGGTCCCGGTCCCGAAAACGGCGCCGGAGAAGCCGGTCCAGATCCGGATCGAGGGAGAGTCGGAGGAGGAGACGAGACCGGGATGGTAGACGAGTCCAAAAAGGGGGGCGCGAAAGGTGGGAGGCTCCTGAGGGATCATAGAGTCCGGATACCATAGAGTCATCGGGGATAGAGCGGCACCCTTTCCGCCCACCTAGATTGCTTTTTCTATATAGTGAATATTCTCCTTTTTAACAAGGAAGAGGCGGAAATTTCAATGGGGAAGAAGGGGGCTGTATACGAGGGGACGCAATTTGGGGACATCTGCATGTCCAAAGTCTTTTTTTTCCGGTCTGGGTTGTGAGCCAGACCTAGGTCAAAGGAAGGAAAGGGTGCTCCTGAGCTGGTGCAGAGTGCCTTTAATAAGGGAACCCCAGTCCTCGGCCCCAACCATCCTTCCCAGGCCCTCTATGCCCCTTCCTTCACTACCACTAAGAAGGGAACTCTGAAGTCATCCATAGGTTTGCATTGATTAGATTAATTAGGTTTGAAAATAGTTCTATCTATCTATCTATCTATCTATCTATCTATCTATCTATCTATCTATCTATCTATCTATCTATCTATCTATCTATCTATCTATCTAGAGCTTCATATACCGCAGCCACCTAGCCCAAAAGCTACTCTGGGCACTTTACAAAGTGAGGAATACAAATTATAAAACACGTACAGTAAATATATACAAGTCAAATACAAAGTTCTAATGTAACTATAATAAAAATTATAACCCTGAGTGGGCCAACCCTTTGCTCCCGCCGGGCATAGCTCTGGTCTGACAGGGTGGCTTCTCAATTAATTGACTGATTAATTCGTTGGTTGTATTTCTTGAATTCAGATTCAGTGTGTCGCCTGCATAATTAAATTGTAAAGAACCCAGAGAGTGCTTCAAGTGCAATGGGGCGGTATATAAGCAGAAGCAGAACACTTTACATACAAGAATCAAGAAAGATGAATAGCACTTTTGAATGTAATGAAACAAAGAATCAATAAAGTTGCTATATGAAATATCCATCTACTGCATCTACCTACCTATCTAGCTAGTTCTTGTGGCATGCTGCTAGACAAGGCCAGATAAAAAACCTAAGTAAATAAATAAAAACAAAACATCTACATTTGTAGGGGGGGGGAACCACACATGCAGACAAAATATACATATATATAATTGAAAAGGGAGAGGAATCCACAATGAAAAGAGTCTAGAGCAGTGGTTCTCAACCTGTGGGTTCCCAGATGTTCCTCAACTGCAACTCCCAGAAACCCCTTCCGGCACAGCGAGTGGTGGAGGCTTCTGGGAGTTGCAGCCCAGGAATATCTGGGGACCCACAGGTTGAGAACCACTGGTCTAGAGTGCCTGGCATTTGCTCTGTTGAAAAGGGCAGGCAAAAACACCCCTGTAAGACACGAGTCCCATCCTGAAAGTAATTACTGGGTTATTATTTTGCTGACCGTCTACATCACTGTCAAAAATAGAGAAAGAGAGAGAAGAAAACCTTGCAAGATTTTCCAGTCTATCGGTTTTATTTTATTGGTGGTTTATTCTAAGAATATGTCTTTTGCGTCAGCTCCGAGGAAGACAGCCGGAGATGGAGGAATTGCAGAGGGAAGAGCAGGGAAGGTCAACCCAAAAGACCCCCAAAGCGCTCCTCGTGATCCCAGGATTGCGCCCCGATCACAGATTCAATCAGCTTCCCAGTCCTTGGTGTCGTTCGTTACGTCCCCAACGCCCTCCCGGGTGGACCTGTATAAGCAGCTGAGCCTCCAGGAGAGCCTTCGGCTGAAAAAGGAGAAGACGACGCAGAAGGAGCCAATGAAGGGTCTGGAGACCCCCGAGGAGAAACAGGCCCGGTGCTTGGCCCAGTAAGAGGTCCCAGGTTTTCAGGTGCTTCTGTTTGTTGTTATGTGCTGTCAAGTTGCCTCTTATGGCACCCCTCTGTAGAAGCAATCTCTTTTCCCGGGGTGGGGTGGGGGGGTTCTCATCTTCCAGCACTATCTCTTGCTTCTCTTTCCCCCACCCTGGGAGTCTCATCATCTTCCGGCACTATCATTTCGTTTTTGCACTGCCCCAGTCATCTCGTTGCCTCTGGCTCATGGCAATCCCATGGACGCGTGACCTTCAAATAATCAATCATTTCCCTCTCGGCTTTCTTCACTCTCCAGCTTTTCACACCCATACCTGGTGATCAGGAAGACAATCTTGGCCTTGGTTTCCAGCGACACATCTCCTTACACTTGACAAGCATCTCTAATACTGACACTCCTTCTGCACCGTTTTCAGTTGTCCAAATGTTGTCGGTCAGATGCAAGGGGCTTGGCTTCAGCCACCTTCTCCGAATGTTTTACAGATCCGTACATCTCTTATCCTGCAAAGGATCCTCTGACGGGTTCTCTGCTCCCCCTTTCTCTTTCAGGCTTTGGAGAAAAGGGAGATTGGCCACCTAGCCAAAAAAGAACTTAAGGAACAGAACAAGCGGATCCAGAAAGACAACCACCTGGAGCTGCAGAAAGTAAGATTCTTCAAAAATGGGTGCAGACGGGGGTGGGGGGGGTTGTTGTGCTTGGTTTAATTCCAAGATACAGCACGAAGAGGAGGGATCTCGGGCTTGCCAGTCAAGCTTCTCGGGGTAGATTATGGTGAGATTTAACAAGGCATAGCTCAATTAGGGATCTCCTTGTTCAGTCGTTCAGTCGTGTCCAACTCTCCGTGACCCCATCATGGACCAGAACTCACCAGGCCTTCCCATCTTCCACTGCCTCCCGGAGTTTTGTGCAAGTTTAACAAAGCACTGAAACTGAGAGAGGCTTTCAATGCTGGTCTGCTCCAAAGCAGGCCACGGTGCCTTTGTCATCCATGCTAAATTTGTGGGTGGCAAAGCAGCACATTTTACTGAGGGAAAACCGTCTGAATTGTGTTAAGTCCTCCAGTTTGAACACCCACTTGTAAAAGAAAAGCAACTAATACATCCCCAAGCTTGGTTTGAACCCCTGCAGAGAAGAGGTTCGTTGGAGGCAAGATATAAATCTAATTAAAGGAAGAAAAGCAAGGATCACGGGGGGAGGGGGGAGAAGATGCTTGCAAAGTGGAAGAAGGAGGGGGTTATGTCTCTGCTTGGTCAGCCCGAACACATTTCTTGCAGGCACCTGGGAAAAAGACGAACATCTGGTCGGTGGGGTCATCATTGTGGGCCACCAGGACCGTGAGGTCTGTCCGCCGAGGGCGCCCTTCGCTAGGCTTGTCCCCAAACTGGGCCTTGAACTCCTCCAGGGTCTGGTCCAACTCTTCCTGGGTCACCAGGTAGCCTCGATCGTGGCAGAGATGGAGGGATTTTAAAAAGATGAGGGAAGGAACGAAGAAAAAAAGACATGCACCTTGTTAGAAACGCATCAGGTGATTTTACTGGGATGCCTTATAGAATTTTGTTTACTGTCTGTTTCTCTATTGTTGTAAACCACCCGGAGTTCCTTTTTGGAAGACGGGCAGTATATTTATTTTATTTATTTATTTTTATTATTTATATACCGCCAGATTTTTCCCAAACGGGAACTCAGGGCGGTTAACAAACAACAGCATACAACAAAAGACAGAGAAAAAAATAATAATCTGGCGACCCACAATATGACCTAAAGAACAAAAGCAAACCCAACACAACAACCAGGAGAACCAAAATTTAAAGAGCTTAAAAATACGAAACATTATATAAACTAACAAAAAGGGAAATTAGAAAGGAGAATAACCTAGCATGCATCCCTCTGCCGATGCAGTAACTATATTTATTACTCCACTACAATAAATATAAGCTAATAAATAAATAAATAAATAAATAAATAAATAAATAAATAAAATCCCAGGTCGGTTCGCTCCAGGCCTGAAGGACTACAAGTCCCATCTTTCCCCCCCTCTCTCTCGAGGAAGGGGAGGGGGAGGGGGAGGCAGGCGGGCCAAGAACGATGGGGTTTGTAGTCCACGGCCCCCGAAAACTCCTAATCCCCCTCCCCGCCGCCTCCGGACCTGCATGATGGTCTTCCGGATCTTCCACAGCCGGTAAGTCTCCTTTTCGTCGTCCATGGCGCCAGCGCCAACACGAAGCTCTCACTGCGCAGGCGCAAAAAAGGTATGTCCGCGGCTTCATGTGATGACGTACTAAATGTGCGCTTAATACGAAAGGGAAGCACTGCGCGTGCGCAATTGTGAAAAAAAATTGCGGCGGTTTCGTCACCGGCGCATGCGTACTGGAGGGAGGATGCCTTAAAAGGCTCTGGAACTGCGCATGCGCATACTCAGCCCTTTCGATATTCACGCGATACGAGGTTATGCAAATAAGACCTTCGGCTTACCGCGTACGTCGGCACGCCGTACGTGTTTAAATTACGTATGCGTACTCGGTAAAAAGGAATCCGTGCGGTTGCGCGGTCTTGCACGGAAGCCTTCTGTCAATGCGCCTGCGCATAGGCACCAAAACCCCTTTCTGTAAATGCGCATGTGCAGTTGTGCTCGTCACTCCGGCGCATACCTTAAACGTCATTAATGTACGTCGCCTCAATGACGATGAAACTGCGCAGGCGCTATCACCGTGGCAATGGCGGGACTATAGACCTACTAAAAGTAGCCCAAATTTTAAAGAATGACTAAAGAATAAAGAATGAATTAATGGTCTGACTTAGAGAGGGAGGCCTTTTATGACATATGTACAGATGCAAATTAAGACTAATAACAGTAACCAAACAGGGCACTGCCACCCCTGCAAGGTAGGACACAGCGCCTGCCTCCATAGATCACCCAAAAAGACCATAGACCACCCTCTAAACTACATGTTATTCAAAGGTAGATTGCGGCTGAATGTGGAGGTTCCTTTTTTTTTTGGGCCAATGGCACTGGTGGCTTGCATTCTCACGAATTAATTTACTTACCAGTCTCCCCCCCCCACCGCCCATTCGTGTGATGCACTATTTCGAGCAGCTAACATGAGATTAAAATCAAAGAAAAATTGGTGAAGGGTGAAGACCATGCAGAAGAAATGAAATCATAAATATCTCACGACAACAACCTGCAAGCATAAATCGAGTCACGCACACAGCGGAAATGCTCAGCTCCAAGGGAAATGAAATGCAAAAAGCACAAGGCAGCAACAACTACCTCACACCTTAAATAGATGGAAATCACCATTGTGGCCTTTTGCAGCCTCAGTAACCGAAGAGTCACACAAACATCCTGTCTTGGTTCAGCTCATCGGCCTTTGTTGTGGGATCCAACCCATTGCCTTCATTAGGCCCCACAAGTGACGGCTTTTTTGTGTCCCACAGGCATTCATTACTGATCCTCCCTAGACCAAGATGCAGGTGCCATTGTCTGCTCTGCATCAATCCTTCCTCAATCTACGAGTGTTGCACAATTGTTGCATACATTCCGGCTGCAATTACGCTCCCAGGTGTCCTTGTGATTCAATGGGGATCTTTGCCTGGCGGTAGTGAGAAATGGTGAGATGCATTGGAAAAGGATACCCTTTTAGCAATGGAAAATGCCTGGTTAGGGTTTTGTGTTTCAAAGGAACGCACGAGGAATTTTGACGAAAGCCCGCCACCCTCCAACCTGCCTGTAGAGAGGCTGCTGACTCACAGGTCCAGTACAAACAGAAAGTCAAGGGACTGGATTTTTTAAAAGCCACCTGCTGATCACTGTTGTGCCGGCATGGTTATTTTTACACTTTCCTTTCCTTGGCATGCAGGGCTGCTTCCCCAGATGTTCTCCACCGGTGCTTCTTGTGGCCAAAGCTTCTTTGCTATGAAATAATCTTGAGGGCTGCACAGTTTTCTGGGCACACTATTTAAAAACATCATATCCCGTGCTGGTCACCCTTTGCCTTATGCTACTGTTAATTTCCCTTCAGAGATGGCTTGGCTTCCACAAAAACAGCTGCAGAAATAACCGGGGGGGGGGGGGGGGCAGATGTGGGGAAGCACAGTTCGGAGGCAAGCCCTGGGTCATTGATCTTTCAAATGGGATGCAAAAAGGAGCCTTTTCCTGTTTGCAAAGCTGGGATTTGGCTGAGCCGCAGAGGTGGCTGGCGGGTGACTTGGCAAAGTTATGCAAAGCCCTGTTTGTACCTAAGCCAACTGGTCTCCCTCCCAGAAACTGTCAAGGCTCAGGAATGCTGGAGGAAATGAACTGAATGTGAAAAACACCTCAGGATGTACACGAGGGTTTTGGCACTATGAAGAGGGAAAATATTGTACAAGTGCCAAAGGGGATCAGACCCCTTGAACTCCCTGTTCTCCAGACTGTTTGGGGATTTGTTTGTTCAAGGGGGGAAAGGTGTTTAAAAATCTAGAAAAAATGTATCACAGGAGTTCAGGTAGAACGATCGCTCTACAAAACAGTACTCAGGGGAATCTTTTGATACCAATGGACAGGATCCCAGATGTTTTTTTTAATTCTCGGTTTCCATTTACAGGGTTTCCAGTTTGTGAGTCTCAGTCTCCTTAGTGAATTTCAGGCCATTTGAGCTCCGAAACCAGCTCCGGACGAGAGAGATGGGCTGGCATCCGTGTGCGGTTTCCCCGAGTCATGTTTTCACTGTTTCGGTTCAGGGTGGCCTTAAATTGTCACAGCAGACTGGACGGGCCACATTCCTGGCCGAAGGAGGTGTCTGTGTCGTCACATCTGGAAGCGATACATGCCGGAGAATGCGGGTCACCGCCCCAGATTTAGGAGCGAGAAACAGGACATTGTGCTACCCGGCAGGGCTGTCGCAAGCCACTCCAGCAATGTGAGAATAACACCAGAGTGCACTGCAGGGGGGTTGCCATCTTTCCACGCAGTGGTTCCTCAGTTATGTCAGGGGGAATTATTTTCCTTGGCTTATCTTCTTCTGGGATTGCTTAGTACCTCTTCTGCATATTTTTCTTCTACGTGGACTTCCACCTTGTGTCAGGGACCGTTTGGCTCTCTGCCCGAGGTTTACGTCCGAGCTGCCACCTCTTCCCAGCCACCTTGTGTTTTCCTTTTCGTTTTGAAATTGATCGCCCGGGGAATAAATCACAGGGATTGACGTCCAAGGCCACGCGCTGACTCCGTATGCTGTGACAGGCACTTCGGGGTACCATGGGTTAGGTCTTCCCCCCTGCCTTTTAAGACAAGCCCTGTGGTGAAACGTGACGAAGAGCTCAAGTGTAGCTTGCAAATCTTGTTTTCTCATTTTTGCATCGGCACATCTCAAGGAGCTGAGGGGGATGTGGCCACCAATGCCTGATAGTGGGCTTTCAGGCGGAGCATTTGCTTAGCCACCATGGGAGGGGGAAGTGTAAAAGGGTCCAGTTGTGTACGGACTTCGCTCCCTGGCTTCTTCATAAGCAGGCCGTGTTAGCACCCGGACCTTCACAGGCTGGAGACTCAAAAACCCCAGGACAGAGGAGGGGCCGCGTCTGTCAGATCCGCTGGGATCAGCCAAGGGCAGACACAGTTTAATGTGTCAGATGCCAAGTACCTGCCATCACCTCGAGAGAGGTTTGTGATTGTGAATGAGACAGGATTCCACCCGCGTGCCTGGCTCCACCTCTGGGCTTCAGCAATTGGCTGGGAGGCAGGTCGGGCCAGCCCTTCTCCACCTGGACAGAAGGAAAGAACGGGGGAAAAAATAGCCCGGGATTATTTTTCTGCCCTGGCTGCTAATGGCCCAGTGGTTCAGGTCCAAGAAGCCTCTGTGCCTGTCCTCCGGGGCAGCCGGTTCAGCTGATTCCTCATCTCAAGCTGGCGGTGGGGTGGGGGAGAGAGAGAGACCAGCTATCAGCCCCAGGATTTGGCAAGAACGTTCGGCAAGAGGCTAGACCTCAAGGATCCCCCTGCAAGTGCTAAGGAGCAGCAGCAGTCGGCCTGGCCGGAGGATTGATCAGAACCCAAGAGACACTTGCTAAGCTACCCAGAAATCATCTCCAGGCTGACTGCAGAGATCTCCTGCGATGGCGCTGGCTGGAGGGATGCGCTGAGGCCGAACATCACTCCCCAAATCACTAATTTACTTTCCCCAGTCGTTGTGGATTTACAAGTGGAGGCCACATGGTCTTCCTTGCCCTCTTGGGGGACAGCCACGGGCTGTCGGGACCCCTCCACTAGCCGTGCCCGGTGGCTCCCCATCGCGCTCCTTCTGCTGGTCCCGTGTGCCTGGGCCCACACAGAGCCCCTCCTGCAGATGGCCGGAGAGCTTCGGTGGCCACGGGGCGGCCGCCACGTCCGCAGCTACCACCACCTCGAGGGGGACGTGCGCTGGAGGCAGCTGTACTCTTTCAACCACTTCTTCCTGCAGATCGGAGGCGACGGCCAAGTCAGCGGGACGCGACAGAAGGACAGCTCCAACAGTAAGTCTTTGCTTGCACGTACGTCTTCAGGGTTTAGCCTGTTGGTGGCAGCGGCCACTCGGTCTGAAAACGAGCTTCCAACCTTGACTGTTGCCGCCTCAAACCCTCCGCCTATCCTGAAATGACCTCGGCTTGGCCAGAAGGCCTCCAGAGTGAGCCAGCCGAAAAGATGGCACACCTTCTCTAGGACCTATGGAAGCTGGGGGCCCTGGGAAGAGAGGCCTGGTCTAAGGACTCAGGAGCCCAGAGTTCAAATCCCCAGCCTGGCCACGAAACTCCCCAGGGAGTCAGCCGGTCACGGCTTTTCATCTTGGCCCACCTCGCAGGGTGGTTGTGAAGCTCAAGGGAAGGAGAGCCATGCGCCATGCCTTGAGAAGGGAGACGGGGAACCAATGCACCTGATAAACAAATGCATGAACAGTAACAGGTAGACCGATCAGCCAATAAACATCTACAAATTTAGTGCGACTGAGGACTCTTGATCCAGGGCTGCATCAAGTCCGCTGACGTGGCCTCAGGGTCCCTCTTGCTGTGGCTTTTTCTATTTTAATGGTGCCTGAGCCTGAGTGTCCAAACGGCTGTTATTCCCGGGTAGGACTGATTCCCCCATCGACTCTGCCTCGTCTGCATCGGGGGGGAAAGGAGCGTTATTTCAGCCAGGCTGGTGGGACAGCGGCTTGCCCTCCCTCCTGGCAGGGGCAATAGCCCCGATGCGCCCTTGCTTTTATATCCCTCCTCCTCTTGTCCTTCTCTCTTGGCATCATGAAATGCTGAAATGGCTTGTCATTGTTAAGACGCTGAATTAACGGCATGCCTGCTCTACTTCCCACCTGCCCCCTCCCCAAACCCTTTCTTTCAGGCATCATGGAGATTAGGTCCGTCCAGGTGGGCACTGTGGTCATCCGAGCCGTCCACAGCGGCTTCTTCTTGGCCATGAACAGAAAGGGGAAAATCTACGGGACGGTAAGTCAGTGGCTTCAGTTTCTCCAGTAGCAAAGGGGGACGGGTAGGTCCAGGCGGGACCAGTTCGCTGGGAGCATTAGCTCTGCACCAGGGACTCCTTTGGCTGACAAGGATTGGTCGGCTGCCCACAACGGAGTCAGGAAGCCTTGCTCTGAAGCTCTTCTGAGCTTGTTTCTAATTGCAAATAACATTCTTAATAAGGTCACTTTTCCTTCCTTCCTTCTCTCTCTCACAAATTTGGTCTCCGCAAATGGTTTTAAGCTTCCAGACCATGATTTTGGCATTCAGAGTGCACGTCACGTTCTGTTGTTCTCTGTAGTCTGTTTTAAGGGTCTGCGAACCACCTCGAGTAGTGCCTGGGCGCTAACGGGGTGGTATATCAGGACACAAACAAATCTCTTCCCCCCCCCCACTTCTCCTGACTTCCCGCAGAAAGAGTACGGACTCAGCTGCGAATTCCAGGAGCGGATCGAGGAAAACGGCTACAACACGTACGCCTCCTCCCACTGGCACCACCGTGGGCAACCCATGTTCCTTTCCATCAACGGCAGGGGCGTCCCCCGCTGGGGGGCCAGGACGTCGCGCCGGCACCTTTCCACGCATTTCCTTCCTGTGCTGGTCTCTTCGGGGGGACGGGTGAGGAGGGCACCCTCGGTTTAAAACCTGCACGACAAAGTTCCAAATAGCATCGTCCTGAATCGAGCTGGAATCCCTAGCATGTACACTTTGTTGAAACAGCGACACCTACGCTGGCTTGGACACGTCGTGAGGATGGACGACGGCCGGATCCCAAAAGATCTTCTATACGGAGAACTAGCGCAGGGAAAGCGCCCCAGAGGGAGACCAGAGCTGCGGTATAAGGATATCTGTAAGAGGGACCTGAAGGCCTTGGGAATGGACCTCAACAGATGAGAAACCCTGACCTCTGGTCGCACTGTCTGGAGGCAAGAGAGACAGCCTGGTCTACATAAATCTGAAGAGGCATTTGTCCAACAGGCAGAGGAAAAGAGGCAGGCACGGAAAGAACGAAACTCGAGGACCGGGCAAGAAACAGAATACATCTGTCCCAGTGCAGTAGAGACTGCCATTCCCGAATTGGTCTATGTAGTCACACTAGGTGCTGTTTTTAGGATCTCTACTCCAGGCATGATACCATAGTCTTTCGAGACTGAAGGATGCCAATGATGATGATGGGGTGGGGTATTTATTTAGATGCTGTCAATGCAGAAGGCGGCAGGGAGTGGGCTTTTCAAGGCGGGGGGGGGGTGCCCGGGCAAGGAACTGCACGGTGTCACATGCATTAAAAGTGCCTCTGTGATTCAGCTCCGGTTCTGGTTAATTTTTTTTTGCCTTCCAGAGATTCTTCTCTGAAGGGGGAGGGCACTCTTTGGCTGCCATGACACCACCTCAACCCTGGAGTTGATTTTTGGCTCCTTTCGCCTCTCGGCAAGGCGGCTCATAGCGTTAAACGATTACAATTGCCCTAAACCAGGCATGTCCAAACTTCAGCCCTCCTGATGTTTTGGACCACATCTCCCAGAATTCCAAGCCTGTATTTCCAATGGCAAAGGACTGTGGGAGTTGTGGTCCAAAACATCTGGAGGGCCGAAGTTTGGACATGTGTGCCCTAAACAGTAACCTGGTAGCTGTCTGGTCAACATGGGCGAGGTTTGGATTTTTTGGGGGACAGGGAGAAGGGAGGCTGGAAGGGAGGAATCTTGCAATTCCCAGTCCAACGGCCCTGGCGGGCAGGCGGGGGCCATTTAAGGTGGGTGGCAAGGATAAAAAAATGGCCCTCAGGTACGCACAACCCTGACACACACACCCGACCCCTATGGGATGTACCTGTGGGTGTTACAGGACGGAAAGTGGGATTTCATGAGAGTCTGTGAAGATTTTCAATTATCCAGGTGAGTTTACCTGGAAGTTGCGTCATGGCTACTGGACTTCTTTTGGACCGATGAAGCTGTTTGGATGAACAGCGAAACGTTTCTATCTCTCAAAAAAGAAGTCCAGTAGCCACGACTCAACTTCCAGATTTCAGGACAGGGGCAGAGGAGAAAGCCATCAGCTGGGCGAAGGGCACACGAGGGGCAACGGCTTCAGCCAAATATACTAAGGAATTCTCGGGGGGGGGATCTGGCAGGCTTTGCCCCCCTCTGGATTGGTGGCTGGCTCTCAACAGAGGAGAAAAAAGGCGCCTGAGGGGGGATATGATTGAGAAGTACAAAATAATGCAGGGCATGAGTCAAGTGGAGAGAGGGAAGCTCTTCTCCCTCTCAAAAAATACCAGAACTAGGGGGACATCCACTCCAATTGAGGGCTGGGAGAGTAAGAACAGACCAATGAAAAAAAAATTTCACCCAGCGCATTGTTAGTCGGTGGAACTCCCTGCCACAGGATGTGGGGATGGCATCTGGCCCGGATGCCTTCAAAAGGGGATGGGACAGATTCCTGGAGGAAAAGTCCATCATCCCAGGTGACAAACCCTGATGGAGATGTGTGTCATCTCCAGGCTTAAAACCAGGGTACTTCAAGGGCCAGATGCAGGGGAGTGGGATCAGGAGACAGAGATCAAGTCTCGTGCGCTCCCAGAGGCATCTGGTGGGGCCACTGTGAGATCCAGGAAACTGGACTAGATGGGCCTTTGGCCTGATCCAGCAGGGCTCTTCTTAGGTCCTTATGAGAGACGTGGCCTCTATTTTGGGGGATGGGCGGGTGCAGCTTTCCCCCCCCCCTTTGAAAGTCAGCCACTACCCCTAAGGGCCTGCCCTCCGTCCCATGGCCTCGCCTTCCCCTTTTCTCCTGGAGGCACGAAACCCCGAACCCGCACAGTACGACTCAGCTGAAATGTCCATTTATTTAACAGCAGTAATAATTTAAAATTATAAAAAACCCTTTTTTTTAATATAGTGTCGAATTGCCAAAAAGGGCGGTGTTAAAACAGAAAAGGAAAAAAAAAGAGGAGGAGACTCACTTAAAAGGTGGAGCGAGGTCAGGATCGAAGTGCGGAGTCGACTGCCTGCTTTTTTTCCTCCCGCCACCAGAGTGTTTTTTGTCTCTCGAAGGAACAGCCTTGGCTCTCCTCCCCCAAAGCGGGAAAATCCACGGGGAAAGAGGGCTGGAAGTGGGTGGGTGGGGGGCTGAGGGGAACCAATACGAAGCAGGGCGTCCGCTGCATTTCCGTCTCCCAAGCGCTGAAACGCCGAGGTCTCAAGAGAACCAAGAGGGAGCCACAACAGCTACTTGGGGGGGAAACCCTGGGGCGAAAGGGAGGCCCACCCGCCACGGAGGAGAAACCCAGCGCAGCCCCCACCAGGGCCGCCACGGAGCTCCCGTGGCCGCCCAGTGCTCGCCCGATGGAACCTGCTGCGTTTTTGGGGAGGGGGCCGGGGGGGAGGCCAGAGAGGTCTGTTGAGTCCGTTTTGGAAAGGACCAGGGGGCTGGGGACGGGGGGACGGCCTCCCGCCTCCCTGGCCTTGGAAAGAGACCTCCGAGGGAGAGAGCCTCTGGCGGGGAGAGAACTCCGGGAGGAAGGAAATTACCACCTTCCAGCCACCCCCCTCCTCTTCTGGGGTCTGTTTTTGGGGCCTCCCCCCTTCCCCAATCTTGCCACCTGGTGCCCCATCGCCTCCCCACTTGCCGGGCGGTGCTAGGGAACAGCACCGGCGTTAGAAGAAGGAAAATAAAAAGAATGAGAGAGGCGACATTTTTTTCTTTCTCCCGGTTGGGTTCTCTAAACGGTTCATGAGTTGTTTGCTGAGTTTTCGTTACTGGGGGAACTGGAGGAGGAGGAGGAGGACGAGGACGACGAGGAGGCGAAATTCATGGCCGAGAGACCCGGCGGGTTCGTGGCTGTGTTCTGGCCGCTGAGGCTCTTCCGACAGACGGGACACGTGTCGTGCTTTGGGGGAGGCCCACGGGGGATGGAAAAGCCGGAAGGAAAGAAAGAAAGACAGAGAAAGAGAGAGGCAGGAGAGATCTCATTAGGGAGGCAGAAGGGAAGGGGGGCTTTTTGCTCCCCAAAATGTCCTGTACGGCATCGGCTCGTGGGGTGGGGTCTCTCCAGGGTGGAAAGAGAAGTGAGAGGAGAGGAACTGAGGGAGGACGGATTTCCCCATCGCTACCTCCAAGCACATCCGATCTCGCCTGATTTCGGAAGCTAAGCAGGGTCGGCCCTGGTTAGTACTTGGATGGGAGGAAATACCAGGTGCTGTAGGCGCCTGGAGTAGGAACTGGCAAACCACTCCCGTATCCCTGCCAAGAAAACTCCATGGATATGGAGCCACGAAGAGTCGGTCACGACTGTAACGACACAACACACGCACGCACCTCCTCAGGGTCGGACCGGGGGGGGGGTGACCCAGGACCCCTGGCAATGCCACAGCTTCACAGGCCAGGGCTCACCTGTTCTAACCAGGGGACGATGCATCCGTCGTGGAAGAGGTGGTTGCAAGGGAGCTGCCGGACGCTCTCGCCCGCCTCGTAATCCTCCTTGCAAACGGGACACTCCAAGCCAGAATCTGCGGGGGGTAGAGTCGGGGAGTTACGGCCCTCGCCTCGAATGCAAGGGGGCTGGTTAGAGGGAGCCCGGGTGGCAGGGAAGAGGCGGAAGCAAGGCCCGGCCGGGTCCTGGGAGGGCGAAGGAGCCCGGCGGCCAACTCACCGACGTGCTCCTCGGTGATGTGGACGGTGGGGAGGGCCTGGATCTTCTCCTTGTCGGCCGGAGGGGGCCCCGTGTTCTCAAACTGGTTGAGCAGCTGGAAAAAACAGGCGGTCAAGGTGAGCTCGGGCCTGCCGGTGGAGGCCCACGAGGGCTGGCGAGGCACACCTGCGGAACCACCACGACCAACCACCAGCGACCACGGGAGGCACCTCCCTCCGGGTGGGGAGACACCCCCAGGGTGGGGTGGACCTGCCAGGATGGGAAAAGGGCACCGGTTCTGGAGACAGGAGCCATCGGCACATGCTCAGAGGCACAGCCGCCCGTCTCCCTGAGGCAGGGTGCCCACACCCAGGCCAGCCCCCGGGTGGGGATTTTGGCAATCACATTGGAACGAGAAAAGCCAGGCGTGGAGGGTCCCATCTGTGCCTCTCCAGGGCCAGACACGGGCCAGTCCCCAAAGGAATGCTCACTGGCCTGCCCTCCATGCTCTGTCCCCCCCCCTCCTCCAACCCCCAGCAAAGAGAAAGAGGAGAGGCTTCCCGTCTGGATCCAAACGGCGGCCCGGCTTACCTGAGTGATGATGGCATCCAAGCCATTGGCCCCCCAGGCGTAGTCCATGGGATTTGAATGCAAGATCCCCCTTTGGGGGAGAAACGAGATGGGGAGGGAGGGTTAGAGGGCAAGTGGAGGGGGCTGCCAGGGGGGTGGGGCGAGGCTGGAGCGACACTGGGCCGTTAAGCCTTCTAAGCACATTGGTTTCCCCTGGGGATGTTCAAGAGAAGTCGAGCCACTTGGAATTTCATCCCACCCAAATGGAGTAAGTAGCATCTGTCTAACGGGAGGTTTCCCCCGTGCCCCATGCCTTTGGGGCGGATCAAAAAGACAGCTGGGGGTATTCAGGGGTTAGGGCTTCGCATGCCCCCCCTCGCCCCCGGCGCTTCCGTCTGCGAGACCTCCGTGCAGCCCTCGGACTCACCAGGGTCCCACTCCGAGGTTCGGTATCGTGGTCGGAGCGATGATGCCGTTGACCAACTGCTGGATGATTCTGTCCGTGGAGAAAGGGAGGAAGAGTCAGAGGAAAGACAAAGAAAGGAAGGGAGGGAGGGAGGGAGGGAGGGAGGGAGGCCCTATTGCTCAGGACCCCGGAACCTCAGAAGCTGAGCCGGGAAAGGGTCCGTGCCCCTCCACAAAGGCACCGGACGACGGATCCCATCGCTCCCAGCCAATGTGGAACACTGGAGGGGGATGATGGGCCTTTTAGTCCCGGGATGGGGGCACAAGCGCCTTTGTCTCAGACTCAAACATGTTTCGGCGTGTCGTTTTATAATTTGCTCAGCCTTTTAAAAAAAGTTTTTAAGAACCGTAACAGAAAAGCGCGAAGGCTAAAACGGCAGGCGTCTAACCGGCCTGAGACGAAGACGGCCGTTTGCGTCGTCCCAAAAGCCTCCTTTGGATCTCAGAAGCTTGAAAACATCTAGGTATTAAAGCAATCCTTGAGGGCAACGGAAGCCTCTTTCGCTGTCCTTTTGTGGGCCTTTCTAACTGTTTCCTGACCGGGACATTTTAAAAACCACGCTATGTTGTCATTTTCCTTATTAGAGATGGGCACGAAACGAACAATTTTTCGTTTGCGTTTTTGTTTTTTCGTTTCGTTTCGTTACGTAACGAAACAACAAACGAATTTTGTCTCCGAAATGAAACGAAACGAACAGAAACACCGGAAATTTTGTCGTGCGTTTCGTTTCCGTTACTGCAATATGAGTGAATTGCTTAAAATCCTTAAAAAAATCACAAAAAATTGAAATAAATGGTAACGAAATGGTAACGAAACGAACAAAAATGAAAACGAATTTTTTTCAAAAATTCGCGAAAAATGGAAACGAACTGAAACGGACCCTCCAAACGACAAACGAAATGCAATTTTTTTGATTCGTGCCCATCTCTATTCCTCATCAACGGCTTCCGCCCGCCTCCTCCTTTCCCTGGCGATTGTTATTTGGAAGCTGCCACGACTCCCACCCTTCCTTTCCTCGCCAGCCCCAGGCCTCTCCCTCCTTACCCTTCTAGCGAGGGGACACCCTCCTGCCGGGCGGCCGCCCGCCGCGTGGTGAACCGGGCCCGGGGCTGCCGAGCGCCGTATCTGTGCCGGGAGGGGTGCTCTCGCTCCGACCGGCGGTTCTCGGCTTCCCGGTTGTCTTCCGAGGGCGCGTTGGAGCCAAAGGCGGGGAACTCAAAGCTGTCGTCAATGATGCCAAAGGCGAACCGGCCGTAGCCCTGGGGCAGGGCAAATAAGTGCTGGTCCACGTTCTGGCAGGGAGGAAGGGAGGGAGGGAGGGAGGGAAGAGGCCAGCCGGTCAGTCACCAGACCCAGGGCCTTCCGCAGGGGCAGACGGGGCTCGGCCACCCAGTGCTACCCCTCCGGCCCCCTCCCGTTCCAAACGGAGTCCACGGACCGGCTACGCGGGGGTGTCCTCTCTGCCCTCCTTCTCCGGACTCAGGCCCTCCAGGCGTGCCCCCAGGGCTGCAACCCCCCCCCCACCGCCATCATCCCGGCCGTGGACAATGGGAACTCTTATTTCCACACGCACACAGAGACAGGACACACACACACACACACACACACACACACACACACACACACACACACACACCGCTGCCAACATGTTCTCAGCTCAAGCAGGACCATTTGGGGGGGTGGGGGTGGGGGTGGGGAGCAGATAAAAGACCCAGGTCGGCTGTACCTCAAACGGGTGCCTACTCTGTTCACTCGTGGATGGCAATGAGCTGGATCCGTTTTCGACATTTCTGGGGGAAAGGCCGAGAAAAAAACGATAAGCCTAAAGCTTGGAGGGGGGGGGAGGAATGCCAGTCTCCCCCTCCATCAGCAGTGGGCAGCAGAAGCCTTTCACGGGACACCGGCAGCGACCAGGTGCCAAGCGCCGAACCCTTGACCTCCAGGCCAAAGGACTGCCCTGCCTCCACTGGACCCTCATCGGTCCCTGAGGGGCTGACCATCCCCCCCCCCAAAAAAAAACCCACCAACAAAACCCCTGCCCTCTTACCTGGGCTCGTCCGGCAGCTCTTCAATGAAGCCAGATTCACACCGGGGGCAGATGTAATCCTGCAGGAGGAGAGAAACCCCACGGTGTTAGAACAAAAGAACGAATAGCAAATCTTATGACAGCTGCAAGATTAATCATAGCATGGAATGGGAAATTCAACTTAGATCTCAGGATGGAAGATTGGTATAATGAACTCTGGGATGTAGCCCTAAATGATAAACTGTCTTGTAGGTTAAAAGTTAAGCGAGGAGAAATGAAGAAGGACGTTTTTTATGATATTTGGGGGGGAAATGTATAAACTATGTATTAGTAGAAGGGAAAGGGAAAGAAGCGACAAACATCTTAACACAGCTGACGGGCAGGAGGGATCCGTGGCCCGGCTTCCAGCCATTGCCCTCTTGCACTTTTACTCCCTGGTAAACCACCGCCTGGACCTTGTGGGGGGTCATTGAACAACGCTTTCCAGCTCTGCCTTCTCCACTGCGTGGCCTTGGACAGATCCCTGTTTTGTTCTGTTCGATTAGCGAGGCCATTTGCTTGCTTTTTTTTCCGGTTTCACTTTCTCTCCACCTGGGTGACGTTCAGGGGGGAAACGCCTGCCACGAACCAACGGTAGCTTCTGGAAGAAGTGGCACCGAGGGCACGAAACGGCCGGGCCAAGCAGGGATGGTTGCCTTGGCCCCGCCAGCGACCCCTTGACCTCAGGGTCCTTCCAGCAGGGCAGCCACAAAACGGCGAACCTCGGAGGCCGGGACGGTTCGCCATCCAGGGCAAGACTGGCTTTTGTCACCTATAGAGACGAGTCTTGCATTTCACTCTTCCTGCAGTTATTTCATTGAGAAGCTGGAGCTGCCCGGGGGCTCCTTTGGCCAGATGTCCCATCAGTCGTGTGTGTCCCCCAACCTTGGTTTGCAGCCATGGGGGAAAGGGTTCTCCAGAACATGTTAAAAGTGCAGACGGTTGGAGCAAAGATCCCTCCGTTCCCTCTGGAGGAGGTCCCATGTCCAAGAGCCCACTCCCCCCCCCAAAAAAAACCTCACTCTCTCTGGTGGCTGGGATGTCCTTCTCCCCCCCCCACCCCAAACTCCGAAATGGGGCTCTGTCCTCCTTTGAACCCCACGAACAACGCCCCCCCTCAAATGGGAGGAAGGCCCAGGCGGAGAAAGGGAGGGCAGGGGGTGGGGAAAGAGGGGCTGGATTTGAACCCAGGCCTCCCCTTCCTGGGCTGGGGCTCCAACCACTAGGCTCCCCCCTCCATGGACACCCAGGTGGTGGGGTTTGGGTTCCTGCCTCACCGCCTTCTCTGACCCCCACCCCCAATTTCCGCCTCCCTGATCCTGGGGTGGGGGGTCGTCGTGTGTCCTTTCCGCCCCCCCCCCCAACCACCATCACGACCACCCCCCGGACTACAACGCCCATCGTCCGCCAGGAGGCCGGGGCCTGCCCGGCGGGCGGGCGGGGGGGGGAACTCCATTGCCCATCCTCCGCCCAGGGCCAGATGCACCAGGGAACAGAGCGGGGGTGGGGGGGGGGGGTAGGGGGGGAGACTCCAGGGCCCATCATCCCCCACTGCCTCACCACCACCACCACCACCATCATCTCCCCCCCCCCCGAGGCAACCCTCTCCCATCATCCGCTCCCCCGAGAGGAACCGAGGGAGGGGGGGAAGTGGAGCCGCCGCCCTTCCCACGCAAGGACGCCCCCGCCGCGGATGATGGGCAATGGAGTCCTCCTCCTCCCCGCCGCCGGGCAGGCCCCGGCCTCCTGGCGGGCGATGGGCGTTGTAGTCCGGGCAGGGCTACGAGGGAAGGGCTCACCGGGAGGCGGGGCGCGATCTCGGCCGAGCAGCAGTGGCAGAAGTAGCGCCCGGGTTGCGGGGAGGCCTCCGCCATCTTGGCTCTTCCTCCTCCTCCTCCTCCTCCTCCTCTTCTTCCTCCGCCCCGCCCCTCCCGGCGAGCCTGCGCCCCGCCCCTCCCCGCCCACGCGTTTTCCTGACGTCACCGCGCCCCGCCCACGCACGCCGCGCGCGCTACGGGGCTAGGAAACCGCCTTTCCTCCCACATCCCTTTCCGGCTGCCCGAAGGCATTGTGGGAGTCGTAGTTCCCCCCCCACGACGCGTTGGGTATGCTTTCCTATATAGTAAGAACGGGAGGACCGTTGAGAGCGATGTCCTAGAGCGGTAGGTCTAGGAGAGACCGCGGGCCGGAAGTGACGGAAGTCGCCCGCCGGAAGACGCAAGCACGCGGGGCGCCCGAAAGGGGGGAAGGAGGGAGAGGGTCAATGGGGGGGCGTGCGTGACGCGGTACGGTGGCCGGCGAGGGAACCGTTGTGGACTCCCAACTGAACGTTTGGGAGGCCGCCAAGCCATAGAGCGCCACCGGGGGCGGCCTAGAGCGTCACTTCCGGCATTTTTGGGGGGGAGCGGCGGAACGGACGTCGAACCTTTCCCCCGGAAGTGGGTGATGCCGTTTCCTTCTCCGTGGGCTCTTTGGGACTAAGGTTACCATCAGCCGCTCCGGGGGACTATGGGAGTTGTAGTCCCCGCAGGATTGGCTTCAGTGGCCTATTCTGGCTCTTAGAGCTTCATCTGTTGGTCTCCTGGGTGATTCCCTGCCTATTAAAGTCCGTCTACCTATATTATATTATTAATTATATTATAATATAATTATAAATATAAATGTTTATATATATATATATATATATATATATATATGTTTTCGTAGATTTTCACGGGTATAGGTATGCATGTTAGGGTGGATTCGGGTTTCTTCCCGTGTAGAAATCTGGTTGTTTTGGCGACGTTTCGACGAGGTCTCACTCGTCATCTTCAGGCTGGTGTTCTGGCTTCTTTCTTCTTGAAGCAAAGCGTGATCTCAGTTGAAGTCCTTCTATAAATACTGCTGGGGGGGTGTGGTTTGCTGATTGTTAGCCACATACATCGGACAGACAAACAGGAGAATAAGCGCACGCATCGCAGAACACAAGAACGCAGTCAAAAAAGAAGAAAAATCTTCCTCTCTCTTCCAGCACATAAAAACAACAGGTCATGAAATTGATTTTGAAAGAACCAAACTCATCTCCAAAACTGAACACTTCAACAGTCGAATAATCATGGAAGCCATTGAAATAGAGAAACACCCAAACAACATGAATAAACGTGATGACACCTCCCGCTTGCCTGACATCTGGAAACTAGCCCTGGTCAACAGACGAGCCTCCGTCACAAAGACTGACACCAGGTCCAAAAGGACACAAGATGCCACCACCTTCCATCCACACCAAACACAAACCCAGACCCTTCCCACAGATGAAACGAAACCACCATCCAATAACAAAACCACGACTGCACCATCTACTGCTACACCCCACTCCAGTCACCACATGGAGCACACTTACACACGCCAAAAAAACATTGGGAGACCACAGACACGTAGCCAGACCAAAATGAATTCACAAGACACAGGACCCCACTCCACCAAAGCCCAGGATGCTGCCAGAACGCCCATCACCAAGGTCGTTAAGAAACAAAAGGCTGATAGACACACATCCAGCACCTCACCCACACAGGATGTCTCTAAACAGCCATCTAACCCACCAGCAGTTAATCCCTTAACGATCGCCTCAGCCACACAGCAGATCACAAAAGAACAAACAAACCTACAATCAGCAAACCACACCCCCCCAGCAGTATTTATAGAAGGACTTCAACTGAGATCACGCTTTGCTTCAAGAAGAAAGAAGCCAGAACACCAGCCTGAAGATGACGAGTGAGACCTCGTCGAAACGTCGCCAAAACAACCAGATTTCTACACGGGAAGAAACCCGAATCCACCCTAACATGCATACCTATACCCGTGAAAATCTACGAAAACATATATATATATATATATATATATATATATATATATAAATACTTATACCTATAAACTCTGTGTTATCTGTAATATCCACAAAGCCAAAACCCAGTTTTCTGTTTCTTTTCTGGGCTTCTGCACGACAGCCCTGCAAGGGAGGTCACTTACTCTTGCATAGCCCCTTCTCGCCTGCAGATGGGAAGCCACCAGGCTCCCAAACAAACACTGGGGGGGGGGTGTCCAGGCGGTGCTTTTAATATTAATATTTAATATTTAAGACCGAAGAATATTTAATTATTTAAGACCGATGAAGCTGTTTGGATGAGCAGCAAAACATTTCTATCTCTCAAAAAAAAAAAAAAGTCCAGTAGCCATGACTCAACTTCCAGATCAACTCACCTGGATGACTGAGAATCTTCACAGACATCTCATTTATTTATTTATTTACTTATTATTTTTGTACTTATTGACCGCCCGATTTTCCTATAGGGAACTCTGGGTGGTGTTCAACACATCACCAAGCAGCCACTACAATTACAGTACATAAGACCAATATTCCCTGGGGGTGGGAGAGAGAATCCACAGAACAGAACTGGGGGGGGGCAGAGAACAATTTTGCTTCCTTTCAACTAACTACCCTGTTTCCCCGAAAATAAGACATCCCCCGAAAATAAGACCTGCTGATGGTTTGGCCTCTTGCTGAAAAATAAGGCATCCCCCTGAAAAATAAGGCCTCCTTGATAATAAGATAACAATAAATGTGTACCGTATTCTTCTTCACGGAAAAATAAGACATCCCCTGAAAATAAGACCTAGTGCATCTTTGGAAGCTAAAATTAATAAGACACTGTCTTATTTTCGGGGAAACAAGGGTAACTATATGAAAACGACCCCCCGCCCCTCTTGTACCAGATGTAGGACCCTGAGACATCTTTTACCAACTCACTGGCCGATGAAGCTGTTTGGATGAACAGCGAAACGTTTCTCTCTCTCAAAAAAGAAGTCCAGTAGCCATGACTCAACTTCCAGATAAACTCACCTGGATGACTGAGAATCTTCACAGACTCACTGGCCGATATTTTCACCCCACGTCCCACCTCTGTTCAAACACACCCCCCAAGGAGGAGATACACCTTCCAGAGCTCTTTGATGTCTTTTGGTTTGTTTGTTTTTAATATTTCTTCAACTTTACAAGGTTACAATCATCTTAAATATTTCTGAAGTTTAAATACAATCTGTAATAATAATGTTATAAAATGTAAACTTTTCAGTGTTCTTTTTTTTAAAAAAATTCTCTCTTAAGTCACAAAGGCTAATACCTGAATGTTTGCGAAAAAGTGATTTCTTTTCTTCTTCCTCCAATCCCCCCCCCAAAATAAAACACAAACACGAACAAAGAACTAAACAAAACACAGAGATCCGGGGACAAAAGACAGCCCCCCTTCCCGGAGACTCTTGTTTTCAGAGGTAGAACTTGGTTTATTTTACAATTTTTATTTATTACCTGAGTTATAAAAGCTACCTTTGCTGTACAGATTGCCTGAACCCTCGCCGTCCTCACCTCGTTTTGTTTTCCGAAGGCAATCAGAGGGTGGTGGGGGGGGGGGAACCCCCTGAAATTAAATCTTAAGTTTGAAGTTGATATGCAAAGAGGAGGAGGGAGGGAGTTTATTGTGTTCTCCCCACTCCTCCCCTTGGGGGGGGGGAAGCAGGAAACCCCCTCCCAACACAGTCTTGTACAAATGCAACCAACAAAAACACCCCCTTAACTACTAACTAAAGGCACCCGCCTGCCTGCCCTCCCCCTCCGCAAGTGTAAGATTAAGATTAAGCAAATATCAAACCCCCCACCCCCACCCGCAGATAAAAATTAGATTTTGGGTTTAGGGAAGTAAAATGGGAAGCAGAGTTAAAAAGCCAAAGGGGGTGGAAGAGCTGAGGACCCCAAGATGTGTGTGTGTGTGCGTGTTTGCGTGCGTGCACGTGCGCGCGCACACACACACACGTAGAGGAGAAGGAGGCATATCCAAAGCAAGCCGTGTGATACCACCACCACCCCTCACCCTGGGCCGTTTTCCCTTGAAAGGACAGTGGGGCCCATATAGAATAAAACCCTAAAATGGGAGACGGGGTTTGCTTCTTTGCCAGGGTGCCCCGTGGAACCCCCTCTGCCCTGCTCTGGGGTGGCGAGCGAGGGACACATACCCCTTTCAAAATGATCACCGACTACAAGAACGGCCCTTCTAAGTCTTGATTCCCAGAGCGGCCTCTGCCCCCACCCCACCCCAATCCTGCATTCCTAGGTCCTCCCTTCCCCGAATACAATCAAGTTCTAGACAACAGGTCCGATTCCCCTGAGTTTACCATCCAACCCGTGTTCAAAAAGCTTGGGCTAAGAAATACACTTCCTCGAAAGGAGACGCACGCACACACGACGCTCACACGGGTAACCCCACCCCACAAACACGCGCACCCTCCTTAATGTACATCCAACTCATCGATAAGTTTCGGAAGAGAATGATTCCCCTCGGCCCACACAAACCCAAAGCATATGGCATGTACAGGAGCGTGTGCAGGGGTGTGTTTGGTGGAGGTGGTGGTGGTGGTGGGAAATGTCCTGAATGGCCACCCCAGACAGCAGACAAGAAAGCTACCATGCCTTCGTGGAGGGGACTGTGGGAGGGGGGTCCCCAAAACAGAGGACACCCCACCCCACCCTGCATGACGTTACCAGAGGTGGTGATGGTTTCGGGCCACCGTCTAACAGTTTGTTAAGCCAGTATGTGCTTGAAATTATAGGTAACCCAACAGCTCATGCCCTAAGTACCAATTCCAAGGCCCGCCCCGGGGGGGGGGGAGGGGGGCTGAACCCCTTACCACGGATGGGTTTAGAGGGGCTGCTAAGAAGCCAGACGGCTTCTAAGGCCACCTTAGGGCCACCCCCCACCCCCCTGGAAGGAGCTCAGGAAATGCACAGGGAGATGGAACCTGTTTTAGGGGCCGGAACATATTTGCATCTATTGGGATGCAATAGAGGCATCCTAAGAGTTGCAAATATTGGGACGTACACAGGTATTCAACCTGTCCAGTCGCTTAAGATATGGGACGCAGGAGGCTGGCAGCTGTGGAAGATAAAAACGCTGCTGATTTCCTGCTTATGGACCAGTTTTGTGGGGCTGAGTGTTTTTTTTAATGTATTTTTTACTGTCCCTGTGCCGTTCAGTGCCTTTATGGGAACAGGGAGGGCCCTGGTGAACAAAATGGGGCCTCTGCTTTTGGTGGGGTCGGGGTGGGGTGGGGGCTTCCTTTTCAGCCCTTTTTCACCCCGCATAAAATAGATTCACGGACGACCCCATCGGGCCGAGTCGTGTGGTGAGCAGAACCAGCAGGATTTCAGGGTGCAGAGCCATCCTCTCTCTGCAGGACCTGTCAGGATGGTCGCCTCCCAGAAAGGCACTCCAAAGGGGTGTGGGTGGGTGGGTGTTTGTTTGTTCAGAGGGCGGGTGTGTATGTGGGGAATCACGACAACTAAAGCCCCCAAAACAGGCACACCTTGAGGGGAACGAAGCACCCGTGCAATGAGCCAGACAGGATCCACGTTGCTTTGGAATATATATATGGGATCTTTGCAAAGCAGAAGAGGGGCCATGAGTTTTAAAAGCCTGGCAGGCTGTCTTTTTTTTTACCACCCTCTCTAAAAAAAATCCCCCAACATCTTTACCACCACTCCCAGTACACACATGCACACAACACGCACGCACAGAGGCACAGAGGCAGGCAGCTCGTACAGGATATCATCCGAGGAAGCTCTCTGCCCCCCCCCCATGTAAAAAACAAAAACTACCTGAGGTCATGCATTAAGGACACCCCTTCCCTGAAGCCCTGCCAAGATCAGAGGGGGACATGGGGTGGAAGAGGGAGACAGCAGCCCCAAACCCAGTGCTGTCCTCCAAAAAACCAGGAAATGATAGGGACCGACTGCAGAGAATATCCCCCCCCTCCCGGGGAAAAAATAAATACAAATATATAAAATGCTCTCTGTCAGTCTGCCTTTTGGGGGTCGTATCGCCCTTGGAGAATGAAACAAGTGTTTATCTCAACAACCCCAATTTCCCCTTATAGATTTTGACAAGATTAAAACACACACACAGAGAGAAGAAAAAAGACCCCCCCACACACTCACCCCAACACCCCCACTACCTTAATTGCTCCGTTGTTCTTTTTGACTCATGCCTTCTCCCCAACGCTAGCCCGCACACCAACCACCCTGCCGCCACCGAGCCTTCCGGTCTGGAGGTATCAAAACAAGAATAATTATAATATGAATAATAATTTAAAAAAATTAATAATCTCAACGACACACACACACACAGAGTGCAAAGCGTGGGGTTTGCATGAGGTAAGAAGCTCCGGGCTGACCATGTGTCAGATCAGGAAGCGAAACGGCACAGTGTTTTTGCATCTGGCTCAGACGTTAACAACAAACCTGTCCCCCCCACCCGACCGCACCCCGCTCTTTTCACCCTGGTTAAAAACTTTCCTGGTTTGTTCTGCTTCCAATGCATTCATTGAAAGGAAACGCGCACACACGCTCCTCAGAGGAAGAGGAGCCTTAGCTGCAGATCCATCCACACACCAACACGTGCTCGCCACCTGCGCTGGAACCACGAGTGGCAAGGTTTCGGTTTGGTTATTTGCTAGAAAAGCCCTGCAAAAGCTGCCTCCCGGTCCCGGCTAGGACCGTCCCTAAAAGGTCCGGGCAGGTGGGGAGATGGGGGGGTAGGTGGGAGCATCCGAGGGCTGGGGAAAAACAAACCGGCACCCTTTTGCACGGCCTCCAGCCCACTTCTGACCCCCGGGCTGCCCACCCCGAGAGGGTGCCGCGGCCGTGCGTGTCCGGGGAAAAACAACGGATTACCGGGCTCACAAAATTCCTGCCTGGGGGGTGTTCAGCTGGGGCAGAAAGGGAGGGAGAGAGGGAGGGGAGGAGGAAGAGGAAGAAGAGCAAGGGGGGGGACACGTTAAGGCGACGAGGAGTTGGTTGAGGTAGAAGCTGGTGCGGCGGGCAACCCCCCAGGCGGCCCCGCAGCCGTCCCGCCGGCGGTGCTGCTGCTGCTATTGCCGCCGCCACCCCCGCTGCTAGCGCCGCCTGAAGTCGGCCCACTGTTGGCATTTCCTTTGCCGAGGGAGGTCATGGCCGCCGGAGTCTGGGCAAACAGCACCCCTGCAAAGACAGAAAGAGAGGGAGATTGGGGGGGTCGGGGACCCAGGAAGGGTGAATAAACCAAGCGGCCCACGGTGTTGAGAGTTGAGAGCTGAGAGAGCCCAGCTCTGTTAAGAGTTCAGAGTGAGGGCTTTACCATTTACTGTTTATTAAAGACAGGGAGGCTTGAAGATTGGACTGAATCTATTTTATGTTTAAGGCAACGCATACGTACTTCAGTCATTATTGCATTTATTTTCTCAATAAACATCGTTATTATTTTTTATATTATACGACGTTCATAAGGCGTCGATTTAAAAGGTGGCAGCGTTAACCAAGAGGATCCTGGGAAGATGAATACCCTGTTTCCCCGAAAATAAGACCTCCCCCCCAAAATAAGCCCTAGCAGGATTTCTAGGCATTTGTTCAATATAAGCCCTACCCTGAGAATAAGACCTAGTGATGGGCGTGGCTAAGGTTGTGTGCAGGGCTGACCTTCTAGCATATTATACTTAATAAAAGGTAAAGACATCCCCTGAAAATAAGCCCTAGTGTGTCTTCTTGAGAAAAAATAAATATAAGACAGTGTCTTATTTTCGGGGAAACACGGTCGCTTGGTTCCTTACACTTCACCTTTTCATCGCAATCACACGTTTAAAAGGAAGGGGTCGTCGCAACCCTAACCCTAACCCCCACCCCCAGGGTCCCAGGCCAGGAGGATGATTGCACATCTTCCAACGTGCAATCTCACTCCCCACCCACCCCCCACCGCGACTCGCCGACCCACCCCCCAAAAAAGAGAGAGAGAGAGAGAGAGAGAGAGAGAGAAAGAGAGACCAGCCCCCTCCCTTCCTCCTCTACCTGTATACACAATGCCGTTGATCTCGACGGACATGCTGATGCTGTTGGTTCCGTTGGGGGCGGCCGGGCTCCCGGCGGCGGCGGCGTCTTGGCGGTTTTCTGCAGGGAATCGAGCTTGTCACGGAGGAAGGCCTGCCTCGGCGGGACGAGAGCCGAGCCGAGCCGAGCCGAGCCGAGCCTTCCCCCGTCGGCCCCTTGGCCTCCCGCGTCCCGTTCCCCCCCCCCCCCCGGTGGCTCACCTTGGCTGTTGATGCGGATGCTCATAGGCAGCTGGGCGGTCATCGCCAGGAGGTTCTGCTGAAGGGCCCTCTGGACCAGGCGCTGGTGGTGCTGATGCTGGTGGTGCTGATGTTCCTCCGCCCCCCCCAGGGCCAGCTTCTTCTCGGGGGGCTCCCCGGACTCCAGCTTCTCCCGCAACTGCTCCAAGGCCGCCGCCTGGGCCGCTGCCGCTGCCTGCACGGCCGCCGCTTGGGCTGCCACCACCGAGTGGCCGGCCAGGGAGGCGGGGAGGCGGCTGGGCACAGCAATGGGGATGGGAGAGTCCTCTTCTAGAGTGTGGGGAGGGGCGGAGGAGAAAAGAGAGAAGAAACCCGATTTAGACCAGAAATGATTTTTTTTAAAGAAAAATACACTTAAGGGTGGAGGGAAATGACCCAAAGCGTCTTGGTTCACGTTTTGACTCCCCAAATCCCCGGCGGGCGCAGACAGAAAAAAAAAAAAGCACTCTGCACATGCTCGGCCGCCAAGCACGGTGGGACAGGTGTCAGGCTTTCAGGGCTCTCACCGGTAGGATCCGAGCCCCGTGCGGAAAACAAGAGTGATGCTTAAGCAGATCCTCAAAAGGAGGAGGACGACAAACGGCCGGTCGCCCTTTTGAACGTACCTTTCTTGATCTTGGCCACGGGGGCCACGGGGCTGCCGTTGGTGGCCGAGGGCAGGCCCAGGGCCGGCACCTGGAGCTTCGGGGAAGGGAGGATGGCGTGGGGGTGGCCGGGCGAGTAGGCGAAGAGGGAGCCGCCGAAGCCCTGCCGGCGCCCTTCCCGGCGGTTGCTGTCGATGGCTGCCTGGAGCTCGCTGGGGTTGCTGAGGGCACGTTTCTCACACTCGTAAGGGTACAGATACTTCATGTACCTGGAGAGGCACCCACGGAAAAAAAGGGGGGGAGACAGGGAGAACGGGAGGGAGGGTGGACGGAAAGAGTGCCGATTGAAAAAGCAAAGTGTTCTGCTTATATACCGCCCCCATACCACTACAAGTCGTCTCTGGGCGGTTTACAATTTTAATTACAGTGTGCAGGCTACACATTGCCCCCCCCCAGCGAGCTGGGTACTCCTTTTACCGACCTCGGAAGGATGGAAGGCTGAGTGAACCTTGAGCCTGCTACCGGGGATTGAACCCCAGGTCGTGAGCACAGGTTTACCTGCAGGACAGGCATTGAACCACTGCACCACGAGGCTCCAGTCGGTCCCAGAAGGGGCAGCCTGGTCCGATCCCACCCGCGGGGGGGGGGGTCCTTTTTATTTATTTATTTATTTATTTATTTATTTATTTATTTATTTATTTATTTGTAATATTTTTATACCGCCCATCTTCCGAAGCGGAACTCTTTCCGGGGGGGGGCGCACCCCAGCGGGAGGCAACCGGATGGCTTTTCTGCCGCCAGGAACCAAGCGGGATCCAACCGGGATCCAACCGGCAGAGACATTGCTAGTTGCAAATTGCCTTTAAATTTGGGTCTCCCCACCACCACCACCCCGAGCCTGTTTTTTTTTTGGCTGCTCTCCCCTCAGTAACAAACCGAGTGGCTGCCAACCAGGCCTGGTGTAAAACCCTTCCTGTTTTCTGGTGGCGAGCCGGGGGGAATTGCCGGGGGGAATTGCCCCTTCCCCCCCTTCTTATTTTTAACCCCAAAAAACAGCTGCTGCTGCGAAGGAGCCCATGGTTCTTCTCCTCCGTCTTGCCTGCCTCCCTCGTCCTCCCCTCCCCACAAGACCCTCCTACGTCCTGTCTCACCCACCCACCCATCCTCAAACACCCTCCCCCCTGTCCAAATCCCCTCCGGCCACCTGGCCTCCTGAATTCCAGACTAATTAACTTTAGCCTTGATTAGGGTGGGCGTAAAAGGCAGTGGGGGGAGGGGGGGGAGAGAAAGCCGCTTTGAAATTGTTGGCGCTTGTGTGTGTGTGTGTGTGTGTGTGTGTGTGTGTGTGTGTGTGTGTGTGTGTGTGTGTGTGTGTGTGTGTGTGTGTGTGTGTGTGTGTGTGTGTGTTGGTGAGGAGGTGGGGTTGAGAAACACAAGCCGGTTTCAGCAGAAAAGAGTAGCAGCCCTGTTTCCACCCAATCTACCGTGTTTCCCCGAAAATAAGACACTGTCTTATATTTATTTTCTCAAGAAGATACACTAGGGCTTATTTTGGGGGTAGGTCTTATTTTCGGGGAAACAGGAACTGCAAGCAAACATGCTACGAAATATGGTAACTTTGGTAGCCCAAGTGAACGGGGGGGGGGGGGGAAGGACCATGGATGGAAAGGGAGGGGCAATGCGCACTCTGTGTGTGTGTGTGTGTGTGTGTGTGTGTGTGTGTGTGTGTAGGTACAGCCACGCCCATCACTAGGTCTTATTATCGGGGTAGGGCTTATATTTAACCAATGCATAGAAATCCTGCTAGGGCTTATTTTGAGGGTAGGTCTTATTTTCGGGGAAACAGGGTATCTGCATCTCCCCTCCCGACTCCCCGACTTTGATCCCACGCCGCCTCCGCAGGTGTGGGACGACAACTCCCATCATCCCCACGGCCGTGAGGGGCAGAGAAGGGTTAGGGTAGGGCAGGAATGGGTTCGGTGGGGCTGTCGTGCGTGTGTGTCTCCCCCCCCCCCGCCACCCATTCTGCCCAGTCCGGTGTGTGTGTGTGTGTGTGTGTGAATCCACTTACTGGGTGCGGAGGGTGAAGGCGGCGCTGGTGATGGAGGTCGGCAGCTTCAGCCCCTTGGTGATCTCCCGCCAGAGTTTCTTGTTGATTACCTCCACCAGGCCACCCTTCTCGGTCACCAGGACGTACAGCATGTAGAGGTCCAGTACCTGCTTGGCCATGATGGGGATCCGGTTGACAGGGGTCCCTGCAAGGACGGAGGGGAAAGGGTTGGGGCTGGGCCGAGGTTCACACACACACACACACACACACACACACACAAACAGAGAGAGAGAGAGAGAGAGAGAGAGAAGGGCAGCCCAGCGGGGGTCACCAGCCCGCCTTGCGACGGCCCTCCGGACCACTGGAGCTTTTAAAGACAAAACTGGATAATAAGCGACGCTCCCTGGGGCAGCAAGGGGTGTGCGGTCGCTGAAAAGCCGAAACAATGCTCCAGATCTTTCCTTGTGGGCATTTATGTACAGGATACGGCCAATGGAGTGGATGGGGAAATCAACTATCTATCTATCTATCTGTCAGTCCCTCCATCCATTCCTCCATCCATCCATCCCTCCATCCATCCATGTGTCTAACCATCCATCCACCCACCCATCCATCCGTCCGTCCGTCCGTCCATGTGTTTAACCATCCATCCATCTGTCCGTCTGTCCATCCATCCATCTATCCATCCATCCATGTGTCTAACCATCCATCCATCCATCCATCCATCAATGTGTCTAACCATCCATCCATCCATGTGTCTAACCATCCATCCATGCATCCATCCATCCATCCATGTGTCTAACCATGCATCCATGCATCCATGCATCCATCCATGTGTCTAACCATCCATCCATCCATCCATCCATGTGTCTAACCATCCATCCATCCATCCATGTGTCTAGCCATCCATCCATCCATCCATCCAATCATCCATCCATCCATGTGTCTAACCATCCATCCATGCATCCATCCATCCATCCATGTGTCTGCATCATACCTCATGTCAGCATCCATCATCCATCCATCATCACATCTCACCATCTCATCTCCAGTGTTAACCATCATCCATGCATGCATCCATCCATCCATCCTGTGTTAACCATCATCCATCCATCCATCATGTGTCTAACCATCATCCATCATCCATGTGCTAGCATCCATCATCCATCATCCAATCATCATCATCAGTGTCTAACCACATCCATCCATCCATCCATCCATGTGTCTAGCCATCCATCCATCCATCCATGTGTCTAGCCATCCATCCATCCATCCATCCATCCATCCATCCATCCATCCATCCATCCATCCATCCATGTGTCTAACCATCCATCCATGCATGCATCCATCCATCCATCCATGTGTCTAACCATCCATCCATGTGTCTAACCATCCATCCATCCATGTGTCTAGCCATTCATCCATCCATCCATGTGTCTAGCCATCCATCCATCCATCCATCCAATCATCCATCCATCCATCCATGTGTCTAACCATCCATCCATCCATCCATCCGTCCGTCCATCCATCCATGTGTCTAACCATCCCTTCATCCATCCATCCATGTGTCTAATCTTCCATCCATCCCTCGCTCCCATCCATCCACACATCTCTCTAGTCATCCATCCATCCATCCATCCATCCATCCATCCATCCATCCATCCATCCATCCATCCATCCAGGTGCCCCCCCCCCGCCTTTTCTTCTCTGGTCCCACCCCTTCCCCTTCGCCCTGATGGCTCCTTGTAGGAGGCACATGCCAGGGACACACACACAGACACACACACACACATACACACACACCGCCAGGCCATCTGCTCTCTCCGGGGGTGCCCCTCTGGCAGATTCCTGGACTTAAAGGAAAATCCCTCCCAGGCTCTCAGCCTTCTCAGGAATCAGGCGGGGGCGGGAGGGGGCAGTGGCGTGTGTGTGTGTGTGTTGGGTGTTGGCTTTATCCCGCACGCAGCCCATCCCTCCCTGCGGGACTTCACGCCCTCCCCCAGGGGCTCGTGCGCCGGTGGGAATACAGCACCCAACGATCCCAGCAGGAGCGCAGGGTGGCCCCGGGGGGGTGTTCCCTTCCTCCACGCACCTCTTTTCTGCATGAAACTGAAGAGGTCGTCCAGAAATTCCTTCCTTTTCGGGTCACCGTCGAGCTCGTACAACTGGAGGGGGAGAAAAAAAAAGCAAAGCGGGTGTTTGTGTGTGAGGAAGAGAGAGAGAGAGAGAGAGAGAGATTCAGGCATATTTAAATAAATAAATAAATAATAAGACACAGGAGGGAAGGCCCTGCCGGAGGGGGTCAAGGGGCACCGAGGCCAGCCCTGCGGCCCTTGGCCAAAGAGTATCGCCTCCGGACTGGTCTTGCTTTTCCGTTTCGCAACGTGAACACACACCCCTTTTCTTAATTCAACAGACTTTCTTCGTTTATTTATTTGTTATCTTTCTAGACCGCCCATCTTCCGAACGGAACTCGGGGCGGTTTTACAATTAGAACAAGGCAACAACCACAACAACAACAAATACAAAAGGGGGGAAAGTACTAATAAAAAGGAGGGACAAAACCCTCCATGAAAGATGGTGCAGGGCGTGGGGAAAAAAATTAAATAAAAAGGTCGCCATACGCCTCTTTGAAAAGGTAGGTTTTCAGGGCCTTTTTAAAGGCGGGCAGGGACGGTGCCAGGCGCAGCTCACTAGGGAGATGGTTCCACAGCGTGGGGCCACCACAGAGAAGGCGCGGCTATGCGCGAGCGATTTCCGCGCCTCCCTGGTTGTGGCCACACACCCCCGCGCCATTCTCGTGGGCCTGTTCCCGGTTTATCTCTGAAAGATCCGCTCCGACAGGTCCTCTGGTCCCACGCCGTGGAGGGTTTTGAAGATCAAAACCAGGACCTTGGACCTGATCCGGAGGACAACGGGGAGCCAACGCAGGCGAGCCAGAAGTGGGGCGGTCATGGGAGGTCGGCAGCGCCCAAAAAGCCATCCGGGACCCCAACGCTTCCCAACGATCAAGGGGGGAAAGAGACCCCGCCTGGCTTGGCAAGGTGGCCGTTCGGGGTGGGTTTACATCAGGCTATAAAAAAAAACAACAACGGATGGATACTGTCATAAAATGTCGAGTTGACAAAATATATGTAATGTATATTTAACAGAGTGAAAAGAGAATTTGTAAAATGGAGTCAGTCAAAAATGCAGTGTCATGATGTTAGCCACCAGTGCAAGGAATTAGAAATTCACTAGCCGGTTAAGTGATTTAGCACATGTAGAATAGTTAATGACATCATGGTGTGTCAGAATATGATTGGTTAAAATCATGTCTGATGAGGTCTAAATGTGTATAAAAGAACTGGCTGTAATAAAGTTAAATTGGGACTGTTTATGGTACCCCACACTCTGTTGATTTGTATATATATTATTGCTTGGTGTTATGCTGTTGTTATTTGCTGTATATTTGCTGTATATATTCAATATAAGAGTTTTATTCTAAGTCATGTTTCTTTGTCTCTCCGTTTGTAAGTTCGGATAATACTTATAACAATTATCTACACTTTATCTACATGCTGCTGCTGCTAAGCTCATATTTTTCTCTGCTCTACACATGTGTGTGTTTTATTTTCATCATCCCTTAATTATTGTCTGATAGATACCAATCCAGCCCAAACCAGATTCCACTTCCCGACTCCCCAAAGAATCACGGGCGAGGGGGGGGGGGGAGAGCAAAGAAGGCCAACCCTCCATGATCCTGGAAACAGAAACTGGAAACAAGATTGCCATAAAAGCGATTCTACAAATACAATGCAGCCAAATGTAGCGGATTATAACAAACATGGAAGTCTGGTAAATGAGGAGGAGGAGAGGGGCCTCCTTCTGGGCGCTGCTCCTGTTCTATCACGCACGCACACGTGCCCCCCCCGAGAGACGTCGGCCGTCGGCCAAAGGGGCTCCCTGGCTCTTGGCCTGTCTCCCCCACCCCAAAAAAAGAACCCACCGGCCGGCCGTCACCCCCCTTGCTCGCCCCCAAAAGAATCAACAGGCATAGGGAAACAGCCTTGCAGAGAACACCCGCCTGTTTGGTTTGCCAGCAGGAAGGAAATCATAGAATCCTAGAGTGGGAAGGGACCTCCAAGGGCCATCTAGTCCAACCCCCTGCCATGCAGGAACCCCATCACAATATTTCCGACAGGTGGCCATCCAGCCTCTGTTTAAAAACCTCTAAGGAAGGAGACTCAACCACCCTCCTTGGTGGCAGCATATTATTCCACTGCCGAACAGCTCTAACTGTCATGAAGTTCTTCCTGATGTTCAAATGGAATCTTTTTTCCTGTCGTTTGAAACCATTGTCCCGAGTCCTGGTCTCTGAAGCCATGGAAAACAAACCTGTTCCCTCTTCAATAGGACATCCTTTCAAGATATTTAAACATAGCTATCCTATCCCCTCACAGCCTTCTTTTTTAAAGGCTAAACCTTCCCAGTTCCCTAAGCCGTTCCTCCTAAGACATTTCCTCCAGACCCTCAACCATTCTGGTCGCCCTCCTCTGCACTCGCTCGAGGTTGTCAACATCCTTTTTTAAATCGAGGCGCACAGAACTGGACACAGGACGCCAGGTGGGGTCTGACCAGAGCAGAATAGAGTGGTACTGTCACCTCCCTTGATCTAGACACGATGGTTCTGTTGACGCAACCAAGAATCGCATTGGCTTTCCTGGCCGCAGCGTCACACTGCTGGCTCATGTTCAATTGGTGGTCCAACAAGACTCCCAGATCCCTCAACCCCTCTCTCCCCCCCCCCACCTGAAACACTGAAAAAGGGTGTGTGTGTGTAGAGAGAAAAAGAGTGGAATTCAGATAATCTGCATCAACAGATCTGGGGGGGGCGGCGGCGAAATTTTACAGCTCTCCTCTTCCTCCTCCTCCTCCTAATTCCCCCTTTTTCTGGAAAAGCTGCATTCCACACCCCAAGGCTGCAATTCAGATAATTCACCGGGCAAACATTCCCCTCCCCTCTCCCGTCCCCACCCTTCAGCCGTGTGTGTGTGTGTTCTTCTTCGGGGCAGATCGGTGCTTCGGGGTGTCCCCCCACCCCGTTGAAACTGTGACGTGGCAGGCGCTGGAGGGGCCGCCCCCTGGGGGCATCCCTAGAGCCGATTTCAAGCCCACAAGCCTGTCCTTGGGTTGCTGGGGGGGGGTGCACCAGGAAGAGCCCCCCCACCCCCCGAAGCAGCATCCTGGGCGTAAATTTGGAAGAGGGCATCTTGTCCCAAACGGCGGAGGGGGGGAATAGACCAGCCCATCCTGGTTGGCACCAGGGGGGACCCCCCTCCTGCTTCCTAGCACGCCCAGAGAGGACAACAGAGATCACCAAGGACCTAACGCCACCTAAGATATTAGTTATTAGAAGAGCCCTGCTGCTGGATCAGGCCAAAGGCCCATCTAATCCAACTTCTTGTACCTCACAGGGGCCCCAACAGATGCCTCTGGGAGCGCATGAGACTAGATCACTGTCTCCTGATAGTCCACTCCCCCCTGCCTCTGGCCCTCGAAGGACCCCGGTTTTAAGCCTGGAGACGACACACATCTCCATCAGGGTTTGTCACCTGGGATGATGGACTTTTTCCTCCAGGAATCGGTCCAATCCCCCTTTGGAAGGCATCCAGGCCAGAGGCCATCACCACCACCTGTGGCAGGGAGTTCCACAGACCAACCACGCGCTGGGTGAAAAAAAAATATTTTTCTTTTGTCTGTTCTTACTTTCCTGACGGGGAGGGAGGTGGGGGACGGGGGGAGCGCTTGGGCTCGGACCGCCTGGGAGCCTGGAGCTGCTGCTGCTGCTCCCTTTGCTACACACACACACACACACACACACACAGAGAGAGAGGCCGATGTGCAAGGCACGTGTGCCCCACGGCTCTCCATCTTCCCCAGCTATTAATAGCTGCCCTCTGGCCGGGATCCTTCCCCCAGTTTCCAGCAGCTGCGGCCCAGCCGGGACCTGCGAGAGGGGGGGTCGCCTAGGCCCCCTGCCCCTCTCTCTCTGCCAGCCCCAAAACTCACGAAAGGGGGAGGAAAGGCCTGTGTGTGTGTGTGTGTGTGTAGTAAAAAACAGCAACAATGCAGTGGGGTTTCTTTGGTTAGGGTTAGGGCAGGCATGTCCAAACTCTGGCCCCTCCAGATGTTTAGGACCGCAACTCCCACAGTCCTTTGCCACGGGCCATCTAAGCTTAGGATCCTGGGAGTCGTGGTCCAGAACATCAGGAGGGCCGAAGTTTGGATATGCCTGGGTGAGGGTCTTCTCATAGCTTGTGGGGCTGTACGACTGAGAGAGGGCTGGTTGGGGGGGGGTTGAGATCACTAAGCCAGAGAGGGGCCCGAACGGGGCTGCTTTTTGGCCTGGCCCGCCTTGCAGGACCGTTGTGGGGGCAGAGCAGGCCCAAGGGGAGGAGACGGAAGACGGATCTGGAGGTGGCCCTGGCGGGAGAGCTGCCCGAGGCACTTCCCAGGGGAGGGTGGCAGCGGCAAAGAGGAAGCCGGCCATGTGTCACAATTGAGGAACCGAGAAGCTGTTTTGCATCTTTCTGTCGGCCTCCGAAACCCAGAGAGTGGCGTTTCCGGACTCACAAAAGGGGCCGAAGCAAGCAGGTGTGCTGGGGCCGTTTCCCAGCACCTCACCCCACACTTCTGGCAAAGGCCGGGCCCTGCAAGGCTGGCCCCCACCCGGCCTGGTCCTAAATAAGCCACACACACACACACACACACACACACACACACACACACCCTGCAACCCCTGCTGTTGCTTGGCTCCTCCTTCCTTAACGCCAACCGTTAGTTCCTCCTTTCGTTAGAGAAACGCCCTGCCTGGACCCCCCCCACCCCCCCCACGTTGCAATATTTGAGTGGAGCAGCCTTTGGGGGTGGCAGAGTGGGTGGGGTGGGGGGTGGGGGTCGCAAAACCCTCTTACCATTTTCCGGGGCGGCTGCGGGGGGGCCCCCGCTTTCCTCACAGAGGCCAAAACCGTCCGAGCCCGGCCCTCCTTCCTCTTATAAGGAGCTCAAAGTGTGGCGTCCACAACGGCCCTCCAAGGTGGGACAGGCGGGCCTTGCAAACACTGCAAACCCCCCCTCCACACACACACACACACTGGCTGGTCCCGACTGGGGGGGGGCTGGGGGGGGTTGTAGTCCGGTCAGCATCTGGAGGGCTGCCCGCTGCCCGCCCTTGGTTGGCTCAAGACACACACACACACACACACACACACACACACACACAAACAAACACAAACACACACACACACACACACAATTCTCATGCATGTTGTGGACCCTGATCGGGCAACCTCCCCCCCCCCGCCCCCAAGACAAACCAACCATGTCCGTCCCCGCCTGCCTCTCCTCCTCCCCGCCCCGCCGTCCCCTAATGGGGGGGGCTCACCTGGGATTGCACCTTGGCCATCCCTGCACCTGAGACAGAAGGACCAGCTGGGACAAATAAAAAAGAGACACACACCCCCCTCCCGCAAGAGGCCCCACCACTTCCGGAAGAAAGAAAAAAGGGTACAGCCTCGTCCGGAGAGCCCCCCCCCCTTGGCTCCCAGCCGGGGTGGGTGAGGAGAGGGCTGGGGGGGGTGCACACTCCATGGGGCCCTGGCCTGGGTGAGATAGGGCCTTCCGGGCAGGGGGAGGGGGCGAGAGGGAGGCCGATGCAGCCCCATCAGGGCCCCCACCCCACCCCACCCCACAGCCACCGAGGTAGGAGGAAGAGGCGCCCAGGGCGGAGGCTGGAACTCCAAAACGGAAGGGGAGGCGGTTGAAAGATTTTTTTTAAAAAAAAGGGGGGCGGCTATAAAAGCCCAGAAGGAAAAAGGGAACCTCCCCCTCTGCAAAAACAAAAAAAAAACCTCTGCAATATTACCCCCTCCTCAAGGAAATGGGGGGGGGACACCCAGAAGAAACCAGGCCACCCAGTGGAAATCCATCTCATTTTTTTCAGAGGGGCAGATTGCAGGGGAGGGGGGGAATCTACAAGCCCCTCCAACTGCCCCTCTTCTAAGGAACCCCCCCCCACCAGCCCCACTGCCCTCTCCCGGTTTGGGCTGGGCAGGCTTGGCTCTGCCTCCTTCCAGGGAAGCCCCCCCCACACACACACACACATCCGGTGCAACATGCTCCACCCCCCTTCCCAAGAGGGCTAATTAATTAACACCTCAACCCCCCCACCCCCCACCCCTTTTCCTCTTGCAGGCCAGATAAGCTGCTCAACAGAAGAAAAGAAAAACCGCCTCTTCCAGGCTGTAATCCCTGCCCCCCCCCCTGCAAGCATCATCTTCCCTTCCTCCCTCCATCCCACCTGGAGCTCAATGGGGGAAAGAGCCCTTTTGGTGAAAAACTCAGGGGGAAAACAGATCCTGGACGGGGTGGGTGGGTGGTGGGACCAGCCCACGGTGTGGCAGCCGGCCTCCCAGATGGACGGACAGACGGACGGAACGACGGACCTCTATCAGCTTCCCCCCCAACCCATCGCTGGAAGAGACAACGCCTGGTACCAAGCCCGAGACATCCAAAACGCAGGATGCAAGCTTCCAGGTCACACAGGTCGCTTCATCAACTAGGCCAGCAGAGAGAGCCCCTGAAGGGAAAGCCCCCTTTCATCATCATCATCATCCCCACCAACGACAACAACCCATGTTCTAATTCCATCGCCACCCCCTGTGACTCTGGACCCCCCACCCCCCCCTCCACCCACCCCCGAACTCCTCCCGAGGCCAGGTTATTTCAACTAATCAATCGATCTACTGAGATGTTGATCGCCTGACCCTTGACCCCCCCACCTCAGGGGTCTCCAAAAGCAAAAGGGATACAAGCATTAATAGAAATACCCTAGAACACCCCCACTCCTGTGGAAAGAGCCCTCCCCCACTCTGGGTTTGTGGCTGGACAAGAACGGATCATCGCACAAACACACACACACCCCACACACACGCCCGTGTTTACAAATTGGCCGGATCCTCCACCACCACCTACAAGGTCACTCTGCCAGCCACCACACACACACACACACACACACACCGGCGAGGGAGGGGAAGAAGCAACCCCCCCCACACACACACACAACCACACCACCACCATGCATGCACACACACACACACACACACACACACACACACACACACACACACACACACACACACACACGTCATAGGGAAAGCGTTTGCCCGACAGGGAGGGCTAAGATTATCTCCAGGGCCGCCTGATGCAGAGAAAGCCCTAATCAATATTTCAGAAGAAAGGAAATGGACCCCCCCCCCCGTCCTCCCACCTGCCATTTGGCAGCATCTGCAACCCCCTGCGCCCCCCCCCAGGCCTGAAGAGGAGGAGGAGGAGGAGGAGGAGGAGGAAGAGGAGGAGGAAGAAGAAGCAGGTGTGTGTGTGAGGGGGGGTCTTCACAGCCAATTTTTAAATTTTTTAAAATTTTAGCCCCCCCCCCATCGTGCCATCGACGTCCCGGGTGTGGGGTACATACGCACACACACACATACACACACACACACACACACACACACACACACACACACACACATCAGGCCCAGAGGCTTGCCAGGTGCCCCCCTGCCCCCCCCCCGCTAAAGGGTCCGGAAGGCCAAAAAAGCAGACCCAGAAGAACAAAAGTCTAGACACTTCCATAAAATTCCTAGCTTTTCTTTCCTTTTTTTCCTTTTTAACAAGGCTAGAAAGGTGGGCAGGAGGGTGGGGGGGGGGGAGAGACATAAAACCAGCCACAAAACAACGGGAAGCCCCCCGCCCCCCGCGCACGCACCTCAAATAAAGAGGTGGAAAAACTCTTTTTTTTTTAAGGGTGGGGTGAGGGGTAGGGGTTCCCACCGGCTTTACAACCAAACACTACAATGGCAGCGGTGGAATTGGGGAGGGGGGGAGAAGCAGATGTCTTCCTAAGAGCCCCCCCTCTGCCTGTCACCCCCCACCTCCAGGGGGGGGGAGCTCATCCGGTCCTCCCTTGAGCCTGAGTCCTGCGGAAAAGGGCCGTCGCTGCGGCGAAGCGAACCAGCTTGCAAAGTACCCCTCTTATATTATTTAAATCTGTAAACAGCCAAAAATAGTGCATGCACTAGCAGGGTGGCATATATGTCTTTCCCCTCATGAGGAAAGGCTAAAACATTTGGGGCTCTTTAGTCTGGAAAAAAAGGCGCCTGAGGGGGGAATAGGATTAAGACGTACAAAATAACGCAGGGCATGAGTCAAGTGGAGAGAGGGACGCTCTTCTCCCTCTCACAAAATACCAGAACTAGGGGGACATGCACTCCAATTGAGGGCTGGGAGAGTCAGAATAGACCAAAGAAAATATTTTTTTCACCCAGCGCGTTGTTAGTCGGTGGAACTCCCTGCCACAGGAGGTGGTGGGGATGGCATCTGGCCTGGATGCCTTCAAAAGGGGGTTGGACAGATTCCTGGAGGAAAAGTCCATCCCAGGTGACAAACCATGACGGAGATGTGTCACCTCCAGGCTTAAATCCGGGGTCCTTCAAGGGCCAGAAGCAGGGGAGTGGACTATCAGGAGACAGATCTCTAGTCTCATGAGCTCCCAGAGGCATCTGGTGGGGCCACTGTGAGATCCAGGAAGCTGGATTAGATGGGCCTTTGGCCTGATCCAGCAGGGCTCTTCTTAGGTTCTTAGAAATAAATAAATAAATAAATAAATAAATAAATAAATCATACATACATACATACATACATACATACATACATACATACATACATACATAGAATTTCCAAACTAGGCAAGACTTCAGGGAATTATTTCCTGCGGCCAGCACTCACAGGCGCACCTATGGAGCATATTTTCCAAGGTCAAGCAGGTCTTTGGACCCGGGGCTCCCATGTGGGACCTGGGGCCACTGGCCCGCTCAGAGGCCAGAGAGGTGGACATGCCGGGCAGCAAACGTGGCTCAGGGACCCCCGGTGGGCCAGGGTAAGCGGCCCCTCTATGCCACCCTTCCTGGCCAGAGAGCCCTGATCCTCCATCTCCCGGGGGGGGGAGGGTGGCTGGGACACACCTTTGCAAAACAGCCCCCCTGCCCACCCCGGCCGGAGAAGGGCGCCCTGGCCAGCTGGCTCCGGGGAAAACCCTTCCGGACACGTGGACGCCTCCGCCAGCCCTGCCCGACTCTGGATCCCGGCCAGCCGCGGGTTGGCTCAGCACGCGAGCCTCTGGGCACCACCACAGCCCTCCTCCTCCTCCTCTTCCTCCTCTTGGACGGCCACCGTCAGGCGAGCTCCCCGCTGGCCGCTCTCCAGGCCGGGTGGATGGGTTGCAGCCACCACCAGGGAGGAGGAGAAGGCCACCTGGGAAAAGGAAGTCCAAGGCAGGAGCCCAGGAATGTAAACAAAGTGGAGTGGAAACAGGAGTCCCCGGGCAGGCGGTGGCCTGACAAGTGGCAGCCACCTCTCCCCTTGCAAAGAGGGCTTCCTCGCAGGGAAACACACACACACACACACACACACACACACACCGCTGAAGGAACACCGAAGCCACCCCAGGAGCAGAACACGGCCGGGTTCCTTCTGCTGCCTGCAAGTTGGCCAGCCTCGCCAGGCCCTGGCATTTGCCACGCGACCTGCGAGTCTACACCCGTGCAGGCACCCTGGGCCGAGAAGGGCTCCCACGTTCGTGCCGTGGGGGGTGGGGGGAGGAGAGGGGGTCAGATGCTTTCAGAGCACAGCTCCTCGCCAGAGCCGGGACTCTTCCAGAGACGCGGCGGGCAGCCTCCTCCCACCACCGCCCCCTCCCCCAGCTGAAAACCAGCATCTCTGAGAGGGCCTCCCCTGTGGCGCCTGCGTGCAAACGCCTGCCCTCTAATTTTAGAAAGGCATTCTTTGCACACATCTCTGCCACGCACACACCACCAACAAGGTCCAAGCGAGATAAGCACCCGTTTATGGGAAATATCCCAAAGCACGGATTCAGAAGGGGGGACCCCCCCCAAAAAAAGCAATCAAGGTTGGAAAGGGTGTTCCCCCCCCCCGGCCTCCAATTTACCTCGTCATCGGGCGAGGAGGCCTATTCTAGCTGCAGCACTTGATAAGGGAGATGAAATGGAGGACTGTCTGGCACCCCCGCCTACGCTTCTCCGTACTCTGCCCCCCCCCCCCCGGCAGCTTCTTCCCCAGGGATACAGATCGAATCCAGCGGACCGACTGTTTTGTGTTTCGCAGGGTCAAAGGTTTTATCGTCCTGGAAGAAAAACCACCCTCTGGTTTCCAACTTAAATTGTCCAAGACCGTCCAGGTGCATTTGCGATATGGCACCTACGGCCTCCTCCTTTTCTAAATCGAGCTTGAGCCTGAGATCCTACCTAAGCACAGATAAAAGCAAACGTCTAGGTGGCCAAATTTTGGGCAACCCGTCCGGGTCCAGCTCTCTCTTCCCATCTGGATTCCATCTGCCACTACCTGGAAGAACGGGGGGGGGGGAGGAAGAATCCCGCCCCCCAATATACACATACAACGCAAGCTGCCTCTTTTCACTGCCTCCTTCCACCTCCTCCCTGCTTCCCCATGTATTTACAACAAGCACATCTAACCTCTATAAAAGACGGTTAAAAATGAAAAACGGCCAGCGTTGGGCCGCTGGTGAAAAACTTTCCCCTCCTTCCAGCCTCTGGTTCCAGCCGCCATCCAAAAGGGCAGGCAATGGAGCGATGGGGGGGGGGGGGAGAGGGAGGTTGGTGCTGGGGGGGGGGGGCATAGGCGCTTTGGCCACCCGCCTCCTTCTCCCAGCCCGGGCGGGCAGGCGGGCGTCTGAAGCAGGGTTGCTTTGGCCTGGGGCATGAAATATTTCTGAACTCGACTGGCCGGCTTCTGGATCTGACTCCATCTCAAATGGAAAAATCCTCTCTCTCTCTCTCTCTCTCTCTCTCTCTCTCTCTCTCTGTGTGTGAAATAAACACATTTATTTGAATGGCTCACTATACAGCAAAGGAAGGAAGGAAGGAAGGAAGGAAGGAAGGAAGGAAGGAAGGAAGAAAGAATAGACAAGAAACAAGAAAGAAAGAAAGAAGGAATAGACAAGAAACAAGAAAGAAAGAAAGAAAGAAAGAAAGAAAGAAAGAAAGAAAGAAAGAAAGAAAGAAGGAATAGACAAGAAACAAGAAAGAAAGAAAGAAAGAAAGAAAGAAGGAATAGACAAGAAACAAGAAAGAAAGAAAGAAAGAAAGAAAGAAAGAAAGAAAGAAAGAAAGAAAGAAGGAATAGACAAGAAACAAGAAAGAAAGAAAGAAAGAAAGAAAGAAAGAAAGAAAGAAAGAAGGAATAGACAAGAAACAAGAAAGAAAGAAAGAAAGAAAGAAAGAAAGAAAGAAAGAAAGAAAGAAAGAAAGCAAGAAAGCAAGAAGAAGATAGACAAGAAAAAGAAAGAAAGAAAGAAAGAAGAAAGAGAAAAGAAAGAAAGAAAAAGAAAGAAAGAAAGAAAGAAGAAGAAGAAACAAGAAAGAAAGAAAGAAAGAAAGAAAGAAAGAAAGAAGGAATAGACAAGAAACAAGAAAGAAAGAAAGAAAGAAAGAAAGAAAGAAAGAAAGAAAGAAAGAAAGAAAGAAGAAAGAAAGAAAGAAAGAAAAAAGAAAGAAAGGAAGATAGACAAGAAACAAGAAGAAAGAAAGAAAGAAAGAAAGAAGAAAGAATAGAAAGAAACGAAGAAAGAAAGAAAGAAAGAAAGAAAAGAAAGAAAGAAGAAAGAATAGACAAGGAAAGAAGAAAGAAAGGAATGCAGTAGAAAGATTGAAAGAAGAGAAAAGAAAAAGAAAGAAAGTGAATTTTCTGTTGCTGTTTGGTTAGAAAGACTCTCCTTTGCTTAAAAGAGAGAACACAAGAAAAAGGAAATAAAGGATGTCCTACTATGATTTCACCCCATTTCTTCAGCGCACATCCTGCCACCCCCACCCCCCACCCACCTTCAAAAGTGGGCTTCGGGCATGCCCAAAAACTTTGTGAAAACTAAAACAAAACAAAATAAAAAAAACCAACCCAAGGAAGCTTCAGAAGGCAACCGAAAGCAAGTCACAAGAGGGAAGGGAGAAAATAAAAAAGCCACAGGATTAAAATCCCCTTTTATCGTCACCCTGTCTGGGATGGCAGGTGGGGTGGGGGGGGTTCTGTTTGAGCCCCAGGGCTCCTTTGGAGGGTGCTTTGCGCCTGGCACCAACCTGGCCACCCCAAACCCGCCCCCCAGCCCCAAAAATATCCTAAACCCACATGTTTTCTTCATCTCCCGAGCCCCCCCCCCCGTGCCCCTGATCTCGGTGCCAACGGGGGGGGGGGGCGCGAAACGCTGCCCGTACCTGTTTGAACTGTTCCTCGTAGGTCCAGTCGCCGTGGTCGAGGGCTGGGGGCTGCAGCTGAGAGAGGCCGGCGGGGGTCACCCCAGAGGACAGACGCTCGGGGCCCCCAGGGAGTCTCAGTGGCTCCCCCCGGTATTGTGGAGGCCCCGGCTGCTTGCGGAGGAGCGGGGGGCCTGGGCTGGAACGCGACGCCTCCCCCAGCTCTTCCTCCTCTTCGTAATCTTCCTCTTCCTCCTCCTCTTCTTCCTCACCCAGGTCCTCCTCAAAGTCGGCCTCATCCCACCTGCCCTTCCTGGTGGGGATCGGGGGGGGGGGGGTGAGAGAGAAAGAAACACAAGAAGGATGATGGCATCAGCCCCTGCTTGAAACCTGGCTCACACCAAGGGTGTTTTCAAGATGAGAGGTTCACTCGACCCAAGGTTCCCGCCACAGAATGGCACCAAAGCGTGGTTTGTGGTCATAGCAGCACTTGCATAGATAGATAGATAGATAGATAGATAGATAGATAGATAGATAGATAGATAGATAGATAGATAGATAGATAGATAGATAGATAGATAGATAGATAGATAGATAGATAGATAGACCAGGAAGGAAGGAAGGGATAGATAGATAGATAGATAGATAGATAGATAGATAGATAGATAGATAGATAGATAGATAGATAGATAGATAGATAGATTAGGAAGGAAGTGATAGATAGATAGATAGATAGATAGATAGATAGATAGATAGATAGATAGATAGATAGATAGATAGATAGATAGATAGATAGATAGATAGATTAGGAAGGAAGTGATAGATAGATAGATAGATAGATAGATAGATAGATAGATAGATAGATAGATAGATAGATAGATAGATAGACCAGGAAGGAAGGAAGGGATAGATAGATGATAGATAGATAGATAGATAGATAGATAGATAGATAGATAGATAGATAGATAGATAGATAGATAGATAGATAGATAGATTAGGAAGGAAGTGATAGATAGATAGCTAGATAGATAGATAGATAGATAGATAGATAGATAATAGATAGATAGATAGATAGATGAAGATAGATAGACCAGGAAGGAAGGAAGGGATAGATAGATAGATAGATAGATAGATAGATAGATAGATAGATAGATAGATACATAGATAGATTAGGAAGGAAGTGATAGATAGATAGATAGATAGATAGATAGATAGATAGATAGATAGATAATAGATGATAGATAGATAGATAGATTAGGAAGTGATATAGATAGATAGATAGATAGATAGATAGATAGATAGATAGATAGATAGATAGATGATAGATAGATAGATAGATAGATAGGAAGGAGTGAGATAGAGATAGATAGATATAGATAAAAGATAGATAGATAGATAGATAGATAGATAGATAGATAGATAAGAAGATAGAAGAGATAGATAGAGATTAGGAAGGAAGTGATAGATAGATAGATAGTAGAGATAGATAGATAGATAGATAGATAGATAGATAGGAAGATGATAGATAGATAGATAGATAGATAGATAGAAAAGATAGATAGATAGATAGATAGATAGATAGATAGATGATAGATAGATAGATAGAATAGATAGATAGATAGATAGATAGATAGATATATATATAGATTGATAGATATTTAGATAGATAGATAGATAGATAGTAGATAGATAATAGATAGATAATAGATAAGATAGGATAGATAGATGATAGATAGATAGATAGATAGATAGATAGATAGATAGATAGATAGATAGATAGATAGATAGATAGATAGATAGATAGATAGAACCCAACCCTAACCCTAATCCCCCCATCCAGGAATTTCAACATCAACCTCCAAAAGATCAGCCTGTTTTAAAAAAATGGTCAAGGCACCACAGCAGTTTGTGTGTGCATTGTGACACAGGCCATCTCCAGATCCTACAAAACAAATATTCACACACACACACACACACACACACACACACACACACACACACACACACACACACACACACACACATCTCTCTCACTTCAAAGCTGAGTGCTTCAAATCTCTGTTTCTCAATCAGGAGTGTTGAACGTCATTAATTAGGTTACTGCCCTATCGCTTTCCTGGAACATAACATAAATTTCTTTTTCTTTTTCTTTCTCCCCCCTCCTTCCCCACCCTCCAACATTCTCAGGAAATTGGGGGGGGGGGGCAGCCTCTCCTTAAATGGACTGCCTCGCCCACCTCATACAACCTGGGATAAATATTTGCATTTGGAGTGGTGTTTTCCCTCTCCAAAACAAACAAACAACAAGAAATCTAACTCTTTCTAGGCTGCTTCGGAGAAAGGAGAAAGGGATGTGTAACCTCCCCCCCTTCCAAAATATGTGTAAGAAACAAAGCAATACAAAGGAGGAAGGGTGGGACAAACACCACCCTGAGGTCTGCTGAGATCTTTTAAGACAACAACCTTTCTGGAGCCTTGAAAGTTGAACTAATTATTATTATTATTTTCCAAAGTAACTTTCCAAAGTGGGATGAAAGGCGGAAGGAGGGACGGAGGGCCCTGCCTCCCGCACCCCCCCTCCCCAGCCCCTCTGGGGGTGGGGGGGGGGGGGAAACTACTCAGGAAAATTTCAAAGCGGGATCAGAAACTTAATCAAAAAAGCCCCAGGCACTAAAAAAAACACCAAAACTGGTCCACCAGGTTTGGCAGTTAAAAAATTCCAGTTTTATTAGCTCTTGACCCCGAAAACAACATGCATGGGGAGGGGGAGGGAGAAGGGGGTTGGGATGCCAGGCAGAGAAAAAAGGCCAGGGAATGGTCACACCAGAGGGAAAGCGTCTCTGTTGTGTGTGTGTGTGTGTGTGTGTGTTCCCTCAACACCTTCTTCCCCCCTTGTTTGCACTTCCTCCATTTTCACACAACGAAACATGATGGTTTTTTAAAACCCATGTTTTTTATTTTTAAATATGCCTTTTCTGCTTGTGTGTGTGTGTGTGTGTGTGTGTGTGTGTGTGTGTGTTACAGTCGTGACCGACTCATCGTGACCCCATGTCCATGGAGTTTTTCTGGGCAGGAATCCTGGAGTAGCTTTGCCAGTTCCTACTCCGGGCGCCTCCAGCACCTGGTGTTCCCTGGGGGGGTCTCCCATCCTGGGTAACTCCTAAAAGAGTGCAGTACAGGAATTTAAAATATATACAAATGGTCCCTTGTATAAAGGAATTAATTCGTTCCAAATGAAATTATGTTAAGCAAATTTTCCTTTATACAAATTCCCATAGGAATGCATTGAAAACGGAGTAATCCAATTTTTATGTTGTATGGATTATCCTCATAGGTGATTATGTTAAGCAAATTTCTCCTATCTCCGGAATTTTTTATGTTGTACAAATTTTATGTTATACAAGCTGTTTGTTATACAAAGGTCCACTGTATATATATATATTTTTGGATTGGTTGTAGGTGACAAGCAGAAGAGGTCGCTGCAAAAAAAATAATAATAAAAGGCCAATGTGATTTTAGGAGGCACGGACAGAAGTCTAGTCTCCAAAACCTGGGAGATAATTGTTATTTCCCTTCTGTTTTTAACATTTAATCGAATGTTCACAACTTCTCTGCTCAAGCCAGCTTTCCCTGGCTTGAGTCCCGGCCGTCGCTCCCAGGGGGATGCCTCCTGTCCGAAACTTTTATCCACGGATTGTTTTTATCATGTTTTACAGATTTCTCCTCAAAGTCCAGGAGCCCTCCTCAAAAGCTGTGGGGGGGGCGCTCCGGCACTTTGTCCAACCTTCCTGACACCCCTGCAGAGCAGGCCGAAAGGGGGTGGAAGAAACCCAAAGAGAAGGAAGGAAGGGTAGGGTCGCCTTCTGCCAACACTTACATGCTGTTTTCTGGGCCCAACTCTCGCTGGTAGGGGCCCCGCTCTTCCTCCTCCTCCTCATCTTCCTTCTTGGCCAGGCCCCTCCGGGGCTCCCTCTCTTCTCCCCCCGAAAACCGTCTCTCTTCTTCTTCTTCTTCCTCCTCCTCCTCCTCTTCCTCGGAGAGCACCGGACTGGACGACTGGCTAAGGCCGGCGGCGGCCGCCCGCATGGCCGCCAGCGCCGCCATCTGTGCCCTCTGGATCTGGGCGCTCTCGGGCTCCCCGGCCTCCTCGCCGGAAGGAGGCTCCTGCCCTCGGCCGCGGGGCACGGCAGGGACCCCGGAGGCCTGTGGCCCGGCCGCCGGCTGAGTGGCCCCGGGCCGGATGCCCTCCCCTTCCTGCAGCTGCTGCTGCTGCTGGAGACGGGCCCACTGTTGCCTCTGCAAGTTCTCCATCACCGCTTGGAGCTTCATGGCCCGGCCGGCAAGGGGCGCCCCCCGGGCCGGGGCAGAGGGGGGCCCACCTCCGCCGCCGGGGCCAAGGGCGAGGTCTCCTCCAGGGGGGTCGTCGGCCGGCGTCAGCGCCGTGGGGGAGGCTGGCGGGGGGCCCTCTGCCCCGGGCGTCCCGAGGAGGGCAATCTTCTCAAGGGAGGAAGGGGCACCCCGGCACAGGTCCCAAAGCTGGTTCGGCACACCCGCCCGGAGAGGCCCCCGCCGAGCGCCGGCCTCCTCGGGGGGAGAGGCTCTCTCGGGCCGGCGGAGGGAACGTTTCCTACAGAAGCCGGGAACCGCGAGGCGGCCGAGGGCTCCCCTGCTCAGCCGTGATCCCTCGGCGCGTCGGCGTCGCTCGGTTCCGCTCCCGGGACCGACCTCTTCCCATCCAAGGGTGCCGCGGGGGGTCCCTGGGTGCCGCCGCCGCCCGGTGCCCTCTCCCTCATCGAGGCATCAGGGGAACGCCTGCCGGACAAAAGGACAGCCCGTGAGTGCCATGAGGACTAGCAACTTGACCCCTCCCGGTAGCGAGTCCTCCGAGGGCCAGGAGACACACAAGGTTGAGTTTAGGGGCTCCCTTATTGGGAGGGGCGGTCAGTGCAGGCAGCTGCAAACACAGGGCTCTTTCTGGCCGGGGGGGGTTAGAGAGAGGAGGCTGGCCGGCCGGCCAAGGGCAGAGGGTGGCCAGCATTGCTGACCCCCGGTGGGGGTGGCACCCATCAGCGCCTGGACCTCAAGAGCATTGGTGGGCTTTTTTTGGGGGGTGTCTTACGTGGGAGGGGTCCGTGAGCCCCCCAAGGGTAGGTGGGTGGCCACGGGGGCCAAGCAGGGCCAGGGAGACTGCGGAGCCGGGAGGCAAGCCCACCCACCGCAACTGCCACGGAACCCCGGCCACAGAACCCTGGCCGGCCACAGAATGCCACGGCCTTGGAGGATCCCAAGGGAGCCATACAGGCGGACATCCCAGCAGGCAAAAGGGTGGGAGGGGAACATGGGTGCCCGGGTGTCCCCTCCGAAACCAGGCCTCCTGGGTGCGTGCGTGCGTGCGTGTGTGTGTGTGTGAAAACCCCGGAGCCACCGGCACACAGGCCGAGAACAAGAGGGGAGGGACGGAGTCCCCGCCTCGTCCCCTCGGCCCCAGGCGGAGGAGGGCCGGTGTTCGAGGACGATGGGAATTGCGTTCCCACTGTTTATCTAGGGAAGCCCCTAATCCAGTAAGACCGATCAGAGAAATCCAGACACCCTTGGAACGACCTTACGCCTTTCCCTGCCCGGATTCCTCAGGGGTGGGCGAACCTTTCGCCGTATTCCCTTTATTCCAAGTCGGATAAAATCGACAGCAAATGCGCGCGCACACACACACACACACACACACACACACACACACACACACACACACACACACACACACCGAGGGAGCCCTGCAAAAAGCAGACCAAACACCTCTCCTGACTACTTGCCTCCTCTCTGCCCATCCCGTCCCTCCGACGACAGGAGGGACCCGGAGCATGCGCAGAGCGCGTTCTCAAGGGCCGCCGGGGAGCCGGCTTTCCGGCGCGAGACCTGCGCCCCGATGGGTGTCCCTAATGGGGGAGGGTCTCCTTACTCTCCCACCCACCACTCCCCCACCCCCACCCGCCAAACGGACAACCCTAATCCCCACCCATGCCGGCCAGGGTATTAAAGTTGTCAACTTAAGGGGCTAAGAAGAGGGACGGAGACTGTGGGGGGGGGGGCAGAGGAAAGGCCTGAGCTGGCCAGGAAAGCCCCCTCCCTCATCCTTGGGGTGGGGGGGGTAGGGAGGCGAGGGCAGAGGCATTAATGCTTCACGGATCCCAGTCAGAGTTAGGGATTCAAAGCGGGGCGCAGCTCCTGACCCCTTCTTTTTCAAGGGCTTGCTCTCCCCCCCCACCCCCGTTTGCGAACCTAATCGAGCCGAAAAGGTTCCCACTGTAAGGTCCGTGGAGGCGGAGACCTCTCCTTCCCAGCAGGCCTCCGGTTCCCAAAACCTATTTATTTTAAATTAAAAAACTTCTACCCTGTCTTTCTCGCCAAAAAGGATGTGTGAGCCGGGGGGGGGGGAATCAGGACCCTTCCACGGTTCCCCCCCACACACACACGTCAAGGAGAGCAGGGTGGAATCATCCAAGAGAAATTCGGACCACCGCCCGGCAGGGATCCTGTGGCCTGGAGCAGGGGGTGGGTCTAGATGGCCTCAGAGGGACCCCTTCCGACTCGACAGTTCTCCGCTACAAGAGATGCATTTTTTAGGTCAAGGAAAGCCATGATGGTCACTCGCCGCCACCCTCAACGTTTTGCAGCCCCGACGCGACGAAGCAAACCAGCCAAACAAACAAAAGTAAAATAAAATAAAATAAAGGGAGGCGTGATAAAGACATTTACATCCTTGAAGCACAGCTGACGTTTGAGCCCCAAATGTTAGCAAGGGCTCAGTCTTGGGGGGGGGGGACCAGGCCCCCTTCCACACCCGGCCACGCTTCCCTGCCACGACCCAGCAGAAACACAAAAGGAAGTGGAAACCCCAGGCCACGGGGTTTTGGGGGGGGTGCGATTCGGAAGAGGGAGACCCCCTCCCGTCCTGATGTTCCACTCCCCAAGCTGGTACTGGGGGGGCCTACGAGGCCCTCCCGATGGGGGCCAAACTCCGTTACCCATCAGCCCCCACCAAACCAAGTGGCAGAGATGTGGTCAAGACACCCACCTACTTTTACCGGGGTTCGCCTTGCAGATTCAGAGGATGCCCGGAGTCCCATGCACCCCAGGAGCGGCAAAGCGGGGGGTGGGGATGCTGGGAGTTGTAGTCCCACTAAATCTGGAGGGTTAAGGCCGGCCGGCTCCTAACGGATCCTGGATTTCAGGGGACACCCCCCCTAGCATCCACCCCAGGGTTCATGGCTGTTGCAAAGATGCATCCCCCTCCATGTGGAACCCCCCCACCTCAGGATTGCTCCAGAGGGGGACCCCCCCAAACAGCCCCTGCCCACCCCCCAAAGCCTGAAAAAGATGCTTTAAAGGCGTTCCTCCCCCCCCCCCCACCCCGGCCTGGTGTCCGATCCGGATTTCATCAGCAATTTTTTTTAAAGAATCCCTTTAAACCCTCAGGACGCCTGCCAGCCCCTAAAACTGGGAGGGGGGGTCACTTCTAAGCATTGAGGAGGGAGGGGGGCATGGCTGGTGGTAACACAAAAAACCTGGACCCCCCCCCTCCTGGATCGGTACACACACCCCCTTGTGCCCAGGCCCTGAACAAGGAAGAACTGGTGCCTATGGGGGTAATTTTTTTGGGGGTGGGGGAGACGGAATTTGCCCCTTGCCCCCCCAGGGGTGTCTCCTCGTCCTCGTCCTCCTCCTCTCCCTCCCAAATGCATCAGGAGACACCCCCCTCCCCACAGAGATCACTTAGATGGACCCCCCCCCCCAAAAAAAGAAATGCCAGCCCACTCGGGCCTCCCTTGCCAGAGAAGAGGGGAAAGTTTAGGGCGTGGAAAATGTGGGGGGGGGAACACACCAAAAGGCGAGGTGGGGAACAAGTTGGGGGGGGGGGGAAGGCTTAAGGGTCACCCCAAAAGAAAGAACCCCGGCTGTGTTTTAGGGCAGGGAGGGGGGGATCCCCAGGGCAAGGGGGGGTCCCCAGGGCAAGGGGGGGGGAAAGGCAATTGAATAGAGCCCCACGGTGGGGTAGGAACACACACACACACACACACACACACACACACACACACACACACACACACACTGGGGGGGGGGGGCGATCGGTCTTTCTGAATCGGGAGGGGGGGCAGGAGGAGCAAGGGGAGGGGGTCTGCCGGGGGCACAGACGCGGGAGGGGGGCATGTTTGGATCCATCGGACCCCTTTTCTCCCCCACCCCACCCAAAAAAGGGTTTCCCTCCGAAGCGTGGGGGGGGGGAGGGGGGAAGAGCAGGGGGAGGGGCGGATCCACCCCCCCCAAGGGCAGCGCCCCCCCCACAACCCTAACCCTAACTCTAACCCCAGACTCTGGCCAAGGGTGGGGCTGTCCTGGTTTGTTTTTTGCGGGGGGCGGGGGGGAAGGAGAGGGGAAAGTAAAGCCCCCCCCAGAGAGAGAGAGAGAGAGGCGATGGGGGGGGGCAGGGTCCTTCTGGATCCCTCCTGGATCCCTTCGGGGGGGGGGCAGATTCCCTCCCTCCCTCCCTGATCCCCCCCCCAACTACTTACTCCGCCCTTGGGGCGCCCTTACCTTGCACAGCTTTGGGGTGGGGGGGGAAGGCGACTGGACGGGGGGGGGCTTCCTCCTCCCCCTCCCCGGCCCCTCCCTCCCTCCCTCCTGCTTTCCTCCGGGTCCTCCTGGGGGGGGGAGCGCTTCCCTTCCCCCCCTTTCGGGCCTTTTGCGCCGATCCCTTTCCCCTCCTCCTCCTCCTCCTCCTCCTTGCGCGGCCGCCCAGGATCGCGCGCTTCCTCCTCCTCCTCCTCTTGCTGCTGCTGCTGCTGCTGCTGCTCTTTTGATCCCTGCCAGGCGGCCGCCTCCTGCTTCCGGGCTGCCCGAGGCGGGGTGCGCGCCCCCGAGACCTTCCCTCCCTTCCCTCCCCCGCCCGCTGGGGAAAAGAGCGGGAGCGCGCGCGCGCGCAAGAGGGGGCGGGAGGCGCTGCTGCTGCTGCTGCTGCGCAAATGCCTTTCCTCTGAATCAGGGCCTCGGTGGCAAAGGGGGCGGGGCCAGGAAGAGGGGGGCGGGGCCAGGAACAGGGGGCGGGGCCAGGAACAGAGGGCGGGGCCAGGAAGAGGGGGCGGGGCTGGAGGGACCACCCCCTCCTCCTCCTCTCCCAGGCTCTTCCCCCCCCCACACACACACACCACCACCCCTTTCCTTGCAAACTCTGGGTTAAGACCCCCCCCCCTGCTTCTCCCTTCCAACTCAGCCTGGGCGCGTCCTCGGGCAGCCTCGCCTCTTGGGCGGCCGAGTGGAAGAGGATCGCCCCCCCCCTCCCTCCGCAGGCCGAGAAAAGAGTCGTTCGTCGTCGTCCCCCCACGAGAAATTAGGGGGGGGGGAGAAAGGTGGGGCTCGGTCAGCCTGTCCAACGCTTCCCCTTTCCGGACTGTAAGGAAGTTCTGGGTGGTGGTGGGGGGGAGAAAGGGCGGAGACTACAACTCCCATGATGCACCGCCGAGGGGGCTGCTGGGAGTGGAAGTCCAGCCTCCCTCCTCCTCCTCCTCCTCCCCCCCGTCCCCCCCCCCGGGCGCACAGCACCGGCCAGCTGGGTTTGCCCAGCATCAATGGTTCTGCACCAGATGTTCCTGGACTTCAACTCCCAGAAGCCCCTTCCAGCACAGCGAGTGGAAGAGGCTTCTGGGAGTTGCAGTTCCAGGACCATCTGGGGACACCCCCCCCACCGGTGGAGAAACCCCTGGACTCCAGCTGTTGCCAAAGGTCCAAGAAGAGCCTTTGGGTCAGGGCTGGCCAGTTGGCCACGACGCATTGGGTGGGGGGGGGCAGGGGGGCCAAGGGGGGGTCCCAGGCTCTAGTAGTCTATGCCATATATAAAGGGGACCCCCTGCAAAAGGACCCCCTGTTGTGCCCCCCCCAGTGATTCCACCCCCCTGTGGCTACTGCCCCCCTGGAAGGCAAGTGGTGGCCGCAGAGGTTCCCCGTTGCGCCTCTGCCTGCCTGGACACACATACACACCCCTACCCATGTTCCCCTTCCACTCCTTGGAGGCCCCGCTGGGCTTCCCCCCACCCGGACCCCTAGGGGTGACCCATCCTTCTCAGGGGTTTTTTGTTTGCCTTTGATTTACAAGCCACGGGTGGGGGGGGAGCAAAATATTTATTTATTTATTTTAGGGCTTATATACCACCCGTCTTCCGGAGTGGAACTTAATGCAATGCAAATCACAGCCTCATATGAAAATCACCCCCACACACACACACACACAACGGATTGCATGGCTTCAGACACAAACACACTTGCCAAACCCCTTACAATCCTGGTTGTGTGTGGGGGGGGGGAAGTACACACCCCACGGCCCAGCCCTCAAGAGCCAAGCCAATGATCACAGAAATAATGGGAACGCCTGAAGGCGGATGAGGTCATGTATTATTTATATATAAATGTATAAATAAGTCAATATTTATTTCTCCATCTTGCCTCTTTCCTGTTTTCATTCACCCCTAAAGAGCTGAGGATCGGGGCCACAGGACCCCTTGGAAGCAGCTGGGTTCACCCCCCCCCCCAGTAACTTTTGCAAAAAAATTCAATTGCAATTAAAAAGCCAAGCCTCCACCCTAAGTCCTTAATCACTCTTAAGTTTCCCATTCTAAAAAAAGCAACAGGCCTGTTTAGTATGCAGTCACCCCACCTCTAATGAGTTCACGGCAAACATGCCAAAGCTCTCTTTATTATTTTTCCGCCAACTCCTCCCTACGACTGTCAACTCCGGGGAATTTTGGCACACACAAAAAAGCTGATTTTTACCCACCCGCCATGCCCCTGTGAAGTTGGACAGGGCGAGTAACGGAGGCTCCAGAATTCGAACCCGCAACCCTTCAAGTTCCGGACTAAGGCCCGAGCTGCCAGCCTTTTACCTCCTCATCAATATCATTTACTTTGATAAATTTACTTTTCAGTTGTTTAAAAGCATGTCTCAGTGCGCGCGCACACACACACACACACACACACACACACACACACACACACACACACACACAAATCTTAATTGCAAAAAGCTGTTTCTGTAACAGGAAAACTTGTGTAACTTTGTGTGTGGAAGGGTTGGGTGTGTGTGTGGGTCAAACACAACGAATCTGAGCACCCCGAGAAGGGGCCGTGCTTAGAACACATCTACAGAAACAACAACACTTAAAAGCTGCAATATTTATTTACATGGAAACACTTTTCATAACAGATTTGCGGTGTGTTACCCACCCACCCACCCCCGAAATCCACAAAAATCAAACCCAGGGAATGGAGAATACATTATAATTATACATTCTTTGGAAGCAGGCAAACTTGGTGGTACAATACATAATGATTCTTACTGCCCTCTGTTCTGGAGATTAAAAAAAATAGCACCTTGGAACGGAATACTAGGCAGAAACCTGAGAGGCTAGATTTCTGTAGGCAGGGACCTTGTTTTCCCACACACAAAAAGCAGCTTTTCTACTTTCCAACTGTACACCACCACCCCGCAGTACTTGGGAGTGGCATATTCCCAGAAAAGACTCATCACTTACTTAAAACAAGATCCAGTTCATATAAAAACTTGGCCACCCGATGGACATTATTATTATTTTAAAAAACACCATCTTTCATTCAAAAAGGAGGGGGGGGAAAGGGTCAAGATAGTTTCCCTTTCCCCCCCAAAAAAAACTGAAAATCCAATTCTTATAGAAATGGTTTCCAAATCACAACACGTTGTTATACCTGCACGGCCGACATTGGACGGTGTGAACACAGCACACAAAACACAGGCTTTTGGTTGGTTACATTTGTGCACATGCAATCAAAACCCAGCTGTCAGGAATAATAACACTTTGGAGAACAGCCTGACCTCAATGAGTATGGGGGGGGGGAGCACACACAAATGCACACCCGATAAAGCTGAGACACTTTGGCTCCTGATGCCGAAAAACAGATTAAAATGCTTCATACGCAACGCACCTCGTATTTGATTTGTGCTTAACCCGTGAGACATTTGTCGTCAATCACCAAAGTCAGAGCAAGATCAACGGAGTAAAAAACAAAAAAACCAAAAAGCGGGGCGAACTTCCTCATAAAAGATGTAGCAGTATATCGGGCAGAGGCACGACAGGCAGCCTCCTCTGCGAAAGGTCCAATGCAGATGGCTCCTTAGAGGGTGCCTGTCGCATCTCTGGTTGAGTCGATGCTCAGACGAAAGGCACGGGCATAAAAATGCTGGCAATGAAACCCGAGGGTTTTTTTTTTTCACTCCAAGAAGCAAAAGGAATTCTTCCCAGTGGGAAAGAATTTGCATCTAGTTTTAATCCACCATTTAAAAAACAAAAAACACCAACCAACCAACCACCACCCAGAAAACCTTACTTGACCTCTTTCAAAAGATCGGCATGCCCAATCTACTATTTATAAAACCTCACCAGCCATCAACTGCACAGCACGACATCAAATGGCACTGGACGGCAACCCGTGGACATGTTTTAAGAAGAGGGAGACAGTAGGCATGATTTTGACACCCTCTGTTGAAGACAGATGCCCAGAATAATTCAGGGTGCTTCGAAAAACAACCACGGATATCCTTGTGAATTCTCCTGAATGGAAGATGGCTTATATACATATGTGAATGGACATATATTTTTGTCTATAAAAGATACACTATGTTACATTTTACAAAATGGGCCAGCTGAACTCCGAAAATGGCCATCCCCACATCTAGAAAACGAGGCAAATTAGCTGTGCGGATCGAGGGCAGGTGTGATCAGACGGGGCTCTTACCAGGGGGTCGCACCATCCCAAAATTTGCACATGTGCAAGAGTGCACGCTTTTTAAATGTGGCTTCCGGGTTACAAATCTCAGAATCCAGCACGATGGGGACTGCAGTCCGGAAAGCTAAAAGAGCACTGATGCACGTAAAATGCACACCTTTTGACGGTCATAAAATTGAAATTATAGAAAAGTGAATTATCCCCCCACACACCATTTTTTAAAAGTTCTTCTTAAATACCCAGCCATTAAGGGCTAAAACATTTTACAGTGTCTTCTAAAAGAGGCAAAATTTTAAGATCTTGGCCTAAAGATTTTTTTCTCCTCTTTTTTTTAAACTTTAAAAATGAACCAATGGAGGAGGAAGGAGTGAAAAATCAATTTGTTTTAAATACATAGTGTGTGGGGGAGGTTTTTTTTGGGGGGGAGAGAGAGGGGTCAGTTTTCTCAATCAAAATTATTAAATGGAAAGTGATGGGCAGGGTCCCTGGAAGGACCAGGAGGAGGGGGTTGCTTAGCAACAACCTCAGCAGCATCCAGGAAGTGAAGGGGGTTGCTAGGCAACCACAAGCCGCCTGAGATTCTGTCATCTCCCCATCCCAAAGCAGAGCAGCAAGAGAAGGGTTAATTAATTAGCATATTTGGAGGTACCTGTGTGTGTGTGTGTGTGTGTGTGGAGAGCCCTGCACCCAAAACAGGAAAAGTTAGATGTTTTGGGACTACAAATCCCACAATCCCTACCAAATACAAATTAAGAAAATAGGCCATTTTTCTCCTTTTCCAAGTGCTGCAATGCTAACCAGCCTGTTGCAGGCCTACCAACCCATGGGTTTCATTGCTTTAAATAATAATTTTTAAAAACCCGGAAGGATTCCCCCGCCACAAACCCAAACTGAGATCCGGACGGCTGTGAATTAGGGTGGGCGGGGGCTTTCCGTGCGTTCTTCGGCGGCGGCGGCGGTGGTTAGCAGCTCATTTGCTCCAAATAAGCCGAGAGCAGGAGCTGGGGGGGTAGGAAGACGGCCCGATGGTTGATCACCCTCATCTGCCGCTGGCCTTGACAGCTGGAACCTGGCCCGGGGGGGGGTGCAAAGGGGGTGGAGGGTTTGGGCAAAAAGATTTGGGAAACATTAACTGAGCACAAAAAGCATGAATTAAGCAAGCCGCCCAGTTCCTCCCAGTTCCAGGCTCCCTGCCTGGATAAGCAAACACACGCCCGCACACGTACACACACGCACACGCATGCACACAGTTGGATGAGCAATTTAAGTTTCTCACTGGCAGACTTGAGGTCCATGTACTGGCAGACAGCGTGGAGCAGAAGCCGTTTGAAACTGCAGGGGGGAAAAAAACACACACACACACAACAGGAAGGCTTGGCATGAACCCTCACCCTCACCCCCGTGCCCATAAAATGCTTATGTGTGTGTGTGTGTGTTGTAAACGCACACGTCTTTGCAACAGGCATCTCCGGTCGTGGTGCACGGCAGCCCTGCAGCCTCTCCCATTGCAGGACCCCCCCCCCAAAAAAAAGAGAACCCGGAAGGCCAAATCCAAACTGCGCCTACCTGTCGTCCATCAGGGCTGTGTAGACGGCGTGAGGGTCAGCGGAGAAAAAAGACAGCAACTCCTCTTCTAAACCTCCCAGGGTCTCCTACAAAAGCCAAAATCGAGGCCGGTTAAAAGGCGGGATGTGACCACGAAAAGTGGCGAGGGTGACACAAAACAGGAAACTTCAGGCATCTCTTTTGGAATGTGTCTGTCTCAAATCCCTTCTCTGACGGGTCAAATATCTTCTACAAAAGCTGCTGCTGGCCTTCTATCATTGTGCAATGGAGAGTGTACTGACTTACGGGTTATGTGTGTGGTATGGAAGTTGTACCCACCGGGATAAGACAGTGTTGCACAGAATCATAAGAATTGCAGAGAGTATTGTGGGCTGTTCACTCCCCACCCTAGAACAAATTGATACTACCAGGTGCCACTGTAAAGCATTAGATATATTAAGAGATCCATCACATCCTGGTCATCGCCTCTTCGAGATGCTGCCATCGGGGCGGAGATATAGAGTACTGAGGGCAAGAAAAACCCGTCTCAAAAATAGCTTCTTTTTTAGAGCAATATTGGCCTTAAACGGAAATCCTGGACTTTGAAGTCAGCTTATTTTATATGTCATATTTTAGTCATTTTATGTCATATGTTTTGCACCTGTTTTTAAATCTATGTGAAATGTTTTAAATGAGTTGAATATAGCCACCACAAAATTTTGTTGTTCCTGCAAGGGGGCAATGTCAATAAAGATTCCTGTTCCTATTCCTATTCCTATAAGAACCCAAACCCACTACGGTAGGGTCGCAATCATGGCTGAGACATCGGCAGCCCCCGGGCGGGTTCTGGGTGCCAATTCTGCAGAAGATTTGGAACCCTAACCCTAACCTCTCCCCCCCCCCCAGCCCTAGAAGGAGGTCAGGGGAAGCAGCTTCAATTTAGGTTTCTAACGCCAGCAAAAGAACACACCATGGGGATCCGGCTTCGCTTGAGAGTTGTGCGCAAACGGCGGCTGATGCGCTGAAAACACGCCTCCGGGGTGTAGGCCGGTCGCTCTGCAGGGCCAAGGCAGGGAGAGAAGAGCGGGATTAAAAAATTTCCAGCTGGAAACACCACCTGTTGAACACCAACTTCCTTTGCTAGCCAGCGAGGCACGGATTAGAAGATCGCACCTGGAGTATTGTGTACAATTCTGGTTACCGCATCTCAAGAAAGACATAGGGGAACTGGAAAAGGTGCAAAAGAGAGCGACTACAATGATTATTGGGCTGGGGGCACCTCCCTTATGAGGAAAGGCTAAAACATTTGGGGCTCTTTAGTCTGGAAAAAGACGCCTGAGGGGGGATAGGATTGAGACGTCCAAAATAATGCAGGGCATGAGTCAAGTGGATAGAGGGAAGCTCTTCTCCCTCTCACAAAATACCAGAACTAGGGGACATCCACTCCAATTGAGGGCTGGGAGAGTGAGAACAGAAAAAAGAAAATACTTTTTCACCCAGAGCATTGTTAGTCTGTGGTCATGGCCTCTGGCCTGGATGCCTTCAAAAGGGGATTGGACAGATTCCTGGAGGAAAAGTCCACCACAGGTGACAAACCAGGATGGAGATGTGTATAATCTGCAGGGTTAAAACCGGGGTCCTTCAAGGACCAGATGCAGGGGAGTGGACTATCAGGAGACAGAGATCTAGTCTCATGCGCTTCCAGGCGCATCTGGTGAGGTCACTGTGAGATCCAGGAAGCTGGACTAGATGGGCCTTTGGCCTGATCCAGCAGGGCTCTTCTTAGCTTCTTATGTTCTTATCTCCTGAAGGCCCTGGCCTGCTCCCGAATGGCAAATCGCTCGCAGATAGACTGCACCTGCATCGGAAGGTTCCACCGGCAAGAGCCCTGGACTTGGAGAAAGGTCGGAGTTTTTTTAATGTCTTCTTTTGATTCGCTCCTACTTTCTTCCTCCTCCCCACCTACCTCCCCAGGTGCCCTCCTCTTCGTCGCCATCCTCTTCCTCGGAGGCTTTGTGGCGGCTCCACTTGCAGCTCTGTTTCCGTGCCTCTCCTTCCTCCAAATACAGAATAAGGCGCTCCTGCTCCTCGCCCGACCGGTTCATGAAGTCGTTCCAGATCTGTAGCCCAGAGACACACACACACACACACACACACACACACACACACACACACACACACAACCCCCCCCAAAAGATGCTTGGATCACGGCAGCCTCCCCTCCGAAATCTCCATGAGGATTCAAAATGGAGGCTTTGTGCCGATCCAGTTCAGGTTCTTGATCCTGGCTCTGGATAAATACTTCGACTTTCTAACTCGCGCTTCCGTTTCATTTTTCAAATCCAGGTATCATAGAATCACATAGAGTTGGAAGAGACCTCAAGGGCCATCTAGTCCAACCCCCGTGCCATGCAGGAACCCCCATCACAATATTTCCGACAGGTGGCCATCCAGCCTCTGCTTAAAAACCTCCAAAGAAGGAGACTCCACCACCCTCCTTGGTGGCAGCATATTCCACTGCCGAATAGCTCTGACTGTCATGAAGTTCTTCCTAATGTTCAAATGGAATCTCTTTTCCTGTAGTTTGAAACCGTTGCCCCCGAGTCCTAGTCTCTGAAGCCATGGAAAACAAACCTGTTCCCTCTTCAATAGGACATCCTTTCAAATATTTAAACATAGCTATCCTATCCCCTCTCAGTTTTCTTTTTGTAAGGCTAAACATTCCCAGCTCCCTAAGCCGTTCCTCATAAGACATTTCCTCCAGACCCTCAACCATCCTGGTCGCCCTCCTCTGCACCCGCTCGAGGTGGTCAACATCCTTTTTTAAATTGAGGCGCACAGAAGTGGACACGGGACTCCAGGTGGGGTCTGACCAGAGGCACTTAGAAGACGCTTCGCAAAACCTGAGCTGTGCACGCAGCCCAACGGAATCTTGCAGAAAATGCAGGCCTCCCTTCCAAAGACAGACTGGAGGGGGGGGGATTCCTGGCTTAACCCCACCACCCTATCCAAAAATAAAACCCAGCTTTTCTTAACTTATAAGTATCTTGATCCCATCCTTACGTGGGCCGGGTTCCAAGTCTAGGATGGACAAGATCCGGTTGGGCTGCATGCACAGATCAGGTTTTGCAAATCATCTTTTAAGTGCCATTGCTGAGCGCCTGAGGTCTTGCAAAGGTGTGTGTGTGGGGGGGGAATCTCCCCAATGACCCCAGGGCCTCGTTTCAAAGGGGTGGGTGGTGGGGGAAAGGTGCCTAACCC